>WAAF01016144.1:2555045-2649044 GCA_013400475.1 Tricholaema leucomelas | reverse complement strand
TCTGCAGGGCTCTCCTACCTTCCAACAAATCAACACCTGCTCCTAGCTTGGTGTCATCCACAAACTTACTGATGCTGGACTCAGTCCCCTCGTCCAGATCATCAATGAAGATGCGATGATTCATGTGATTTATAATCACAGTTCACAGGCAAAGCCAATTTGTGAATTTCTGCATATTTTAAGGTGCTGTCACTTTGGGGGGGAAATTATACATACACACACAAATATATATGTATATTTATATATATATAAAAGAAATACATTTATATATACATATATATGTGTGTGTGTGTGTTTATATAAATGTCTCCTTCTCACCAAGCATCTCTCAGAACAGAAAAAGTAAAATTAGATTGTTTTTTGTAAGCTGGAGTGATGTGCATGTTCTTATTTTCAATATAGGGTAAAGTAATTTTCAATCTTTCTTTTTCTTTTTTAAACAGTATTCTCTAATATAAATAATCTAGTCTTTTCTTCTACAGCCTGTTTAATTCAGACAGGTTGAAGTTGCCTCCAAAGATTGGCGTCAAATTGAGGAAACCATTCATGTAGTAAATAAGATAATTTGTTTCCACCCAAAAAGATTAAAATATAGATTTATTTTATTTTTTTCTTTTTATTCCCCCCTGTTATGATTTAATGCATACAGTACCTGCAACTCCATGATTCTGAATGCATTTTGAAATCAAGTCCTCCTGCGTGGATTTCTGTTCTTTGTTTTCTGCACTGCGCTTTTAACTTGGATTTCCTGAATTTTAATTAAGGTAGTCATAGAATCATAGAATCATAGAATGGTTTAGGTTGGAAGAGACCTCAAGGATCATCCAGCTCCAACCCCCTGCCAAAGGCAGGGACACCTCCCACTAGAGCAGGTTGCTCAAGGCCTCATCCAGCCTGGCCTTAAATGCCTCCAGGGAGGAAGCATCCACAACCTCCCTAGGCAACCTGTGCCAGTGTCTCACCACCCTCACTGTAAAGAACTTCCTCCTAACATCCAGTCTAAATCTCCCCTCTTCCAGTTTAAACCCATTCCCCCTCATCCTGACATTACCAGACCTTGTAAATAGTCCCTCCCCAGCCTTCCTGTAGGCTCCCTTCAGATACCGGAAAGCCACTATAAGGTCTCCTCGAAGCCTTAAAATAAAAGCCTTTCTAGATTTCCAATATATTAATAAGTGCTTATGTAATTTCTAAGTGTGATGGGAAGCTGATGCCCAATATGAAAGCAAAACTAGTAAAAAAACCGCAGAATATTAGGGGTTGAAAGGGACCTCCAGAGGTCATTGAATCCAACCCCGCTGTCAAAGCAGGATCACCTAGGTGAGGCAGCACAGGAATGCAGACAGGTGAGTTTTGAAAGTCTCCAGAGGAGACTCCACAGCCTCTCTGGGCAGCCTGTTCCAGTGCTTCATCACCCTCACCATAAAGAAGTGTCTCTTCATGCTGAGATGAAACTCCTGTATTCCACTTGTAGATGTTGCGCTTTGTCTAGTCACTGGACACCACCGAAGAGAGCATGGCCCCTTCATCTTGACACCCTTCAGATATGTGTAGACACTGATCAGATCATAGAATCATAGAATCAACCAGGTTGGAAGAGACCTCCAAAGTCATCCAGTCCAACCTATCACCCAGCCCTATCCAGTCAACTAAATCATGGCACTAAGTGCCTCATCCAGGCTTTTCTTGAACACCTCTCTCAGCCTTCTCTTCTCCAGACCAACAGTCACAGGTCTCTCAGTCTTTCTTCAGAGTCATCCTTGTCGCTCTCCATTAGACTCTCTCCAGCAGATCCCTGTCTCTCTTGAACTTGAGGGCCCAAAATTTGACACAGTACAGTTTGAGTATTATTGCATATAAAAATCAGGAAAAGATGTGTTTTGGCTCCTGTTCTCTCTGCCATCTTTAATTCTCATTTTTCTGTCTTTATAATATCTGTTACTATCCTAATTATTCTTCAGCTAGTCTTTGAGAAGATTGGTCTTACTGCTTATAGCAATTATTAAACAAGTTCATGAGAAAATTCTACTTGATAGAAGTGGAACAAATGTTGTGAAACAGGAGGGGTTTGGTTTATTTTAGAATTACTTTTTTTTTCTCTTTTTGGCCTGGGTTGGTCTCTGCAGATCTATGGTTTTACAATAATGTATGGAATGTGAGCCTTTAGGATTATCTCACTTAAGCCCTGTGGATGAAGGGGAGACATACCCAAGTAGCTATAAACTATCTGATACCATGTGAACCTTTTCACTTTTATCCCAGTATAAGGCTGCCTTTAATCAAACCTTAGACCCATAAGCACCTTGGCCTATTGCAAAGAAAATAGTTCCAGTCATGGAATCATAGAATCATGGAATCAACCAGGTTGGAAGAGAGCTCCAAGATCATCCAGTCCAACCTAGCACCCAGCCCTATCCAGTCATCTAGACCATGGCCTTGAGCTCTGTGGTAAAAGGTTGGACTTGATGATCTGTGAGGTCTCTTCCAACCCTGATGATACTGTGATACTGTGAAATGCCTCATCCAGTCTTTTCTTGAACACCTCCAGGGACGGTGACTCCACCACCTCCCTGGGCAGCCCATTCCAATGCCAATCACTCTCTCTGCCAACAACTTCCTCCTAACATCGAGCCTGTACTTCCCCCGGCACAACTTGAGATTGTGTCCCCTCGTTCTGTTGCTGGTTGTCTGGGAGAAGAGACCAACCCCCCCCACCTGGCTACAACCTCCTTTCAGGTAGTTGTAGACAGCAATGAGGTCACCCCTGAGCCTCCTCTTCTGCAGGCTAAACAACCCCAGCTCCCTCAGCCTTTCCTCATAGGGTTGTGTTCCAGTCCTAAAATGTCATGAGCTCAAAAAAGTTGCTTTGATTTTTGCAAGTTTTCCATGGATAAATTTGGGTGACATTTAGCAGCCTTGCCCAAGCCTGCTTTTCATTGCACAGTCCACACATTTTCACCCTTCAGATGCACGTTCTGCTTGTGGTACCTGGGTGCTGCAGTGTGAGCTGCTCCAGGCACAGTCGCGCAGAGGGGAAATTAAGTGATGCGAGATGATATTTTCTAAAATGAATATTGTTTATTAATTTTGATACTCAGAACTCTCACCACCCCTGACCACTGATTTTAATAATATTTCAATTCTTACATGGTCGTGGAAACATTCTGTGGATAATATCTAGATCTAGTAATAACCAGCAAAATAAAGAAACACTAATTGAACTGGAAGAGAAGGTTCCCACGGTCAAATGCCGCTTGCGGTCAATATGCTGCTTGCCCAGTAGCTGGGCTCAAGCTCTTTCTGCTCTACGGCAGAAGGCAGTAGAAAATTACAAGGAGGCATTTAAGTATTACTCACAAATTATGATTACCCACTTGCAGGGACTAGCCACAGTCCAGACAGTGCCCAAATCCTTTCAGGGGACTCTGTCTTGTTGGACATTGAGGCTTGAATCTTGCCGGCTTCTGGGGAAAGGACTCAGACAATCTGTGACCTTGTCTCCTGGCTTCTTCTGGATGATCTGTATATATGTCCAGGAATTCTAGGCAGGACCTTCAGGTGCAGAAGGCAGATGTCGTGCAGTCTCAGCACTATGTCACACTGGCCACACAGGCCGATTGCCTGCAGGAATCCAGGGTCTGCCCCTGGTAACTCGCGGCAGTGGAGTTTAGCAGGCAAGCAATAAGGCAGTGTGCAATAGCAGCAGGGCTGGGCACAGCAGAGAGAGCACGGCAAAGAGCAGGGGAGCAAAGCAGGGAAGCAAAAGCAAGTTGTTCACCTGCATATCTCCTTTTATCAATGTGGGCCGAGTTTAATTGCCCCTTGGACACAAGAATAGCCAATCAGGATGGCAGTTAGCCAAACCATACTGTATTAGGCAAAGCTATAGGCTTGCTTTTCCCTAATTTGGGAAAAGCATGGGCCTTGCACTAGGCAGGCACAAGCTAAGTGTGTGTACCTTATACCACAGGACCCTGGGCAGGCCAGACTCAGTGGCTCCAGGTTCTTTTGTGTCTGTTTCCCGTGTTTGCCTCTCTGATGGAGGAGAAAAATGTGCCTAGGCAAGGCAGGACATGTGTAAGTCTACTTTGGGCTTATACACAGGCACGTGCCCGTAGGCCCAGCATGCTGTTGGGAGGAAAAGGTGGGAAAAGGAGGCTTCCATTGCAGAGCGCTTCTTAGGCATGCTGATAGAAATACTAACGCAAAGGTAAAGTATGAATGTGTATAAGGGAAAGAAGCAAGCCCATCGTACTGGATCTTTCCAGTATCAGGTGACAGGATAAGAGGAAATGGCCTGAAAATTTTTGTTAGTGAAAGAGTGGTGAGGCACTGAAAGAGGTTGTCCAGAGAGGTGGTGGAGTCACCATCCTTGGAGGAGTTCAGGAAACATGTGGGCATGGAACTGTGGGACATGGTTTATTGACCACAGTGGTCTCAGGTTGACAGTTGGACTTGATTATCTTGGAGATCTTTTCCAAGCAAAACAATTCTGTGATTCCATGATTCTCTAAGTGGTTCTCATCCAGCTTGCAGCAGGACTTGCTTATCCCGAGGCTTGTTTAGTAGAGCCTTGAATTAGTTAATTAGTTCAAACACTTGTTTGTATTATTATATGTGATACTGAGAGAGGAACTGGTAAAAAAATGGGAAGTTTTAGGGGATTTGTTTACTTAGAAAGAAAAGCAGCAGTCAGCTGCTGGGAATTTGGCCCTTATATTAGTGTGGTTACCAGCTCTTCTGTAGTGGATGTCAGGCTCACTTAGTGTCAGAGCGGTGGATACAGGCTTATTAACTGATCTTCCCTTAGAGAGCAGAATATTTACATGACAGAGGTCCTAGCAGAGCAACTGAAGTAATGGCTGAAACCACACTTGAGGGAAGTGTTTATGTTGCTGGCTTTGTTGAACCCATACAAGAAGGCAGGGAACATCTGCTGTTGAGGCATGAAGGTTTGTTGTTCTACTGAAGGTGGGGCTCACCTCAGTCCTCTTTGACAGTTAGTGTGAGTGTACTGCAATTTTGAGTGCTTCTAGAGGAATCTATATTACATCTCAGAAAACATTCTGGACTGCCTTAACCACCAAAAATAAAGGGAAAATGAAAAGTTTATTTTCTCTGTATGCTGAAGACAAAATAATGCATTGGCTAAGCTTCCTACGTGCCTTGGCTCCTTTAGAATGCTGTATTAAGTGCCTAATGGATTCTTAACTGTTTTTGTGCAAAATCCATTCCAGATTATTGGACTCTGTATAAATAAAGTTGTTTTCTTTTAAGGTTTTCTTTTTTGTTGTTGTTATTGTTGTTCATATCCAACTAGCTTTAGCTGCTAGAGATTGGTCAGTTCCAGAATATGGAGATCACTCTATTTTATAAGATGCAAGAATTTTTGTTCCCAAACCCTATTTGTCCAGTCTGTTTGCCTACACGTTTTATCCATTTATAGGGATTTCTAGATGCTTTTTAGCCTCCAGTATTGGCACTTGTATACTAAAAACCTGCCTAAGCAGAAAATTGCACTGCAGAAGTGAAGACCAGAGTACAATCGTAGTGAGAAATCACTTTTGTTACAGTTGGAAGTTGGAAATATCATCTTAAAAATCACTATGTTAGAAATACTAAACTAGATTTTCAATAAACAGATGTCATTGAATGGCTTAGGTTGGAAGCGGAGTCAGAGATCATCTGCTCCAACCTTCCCACCAAGGGCAGAGACTCAACTAGACTCAGCTGCTCAAGGCCTCATCCAACCTGGCCTTGAACATCCCCAGGGAGGAGGCAGCCAGAGTCTCCCTGGGCAGCCTATTCCAGAGTCTCACCACCATCGTACTGAAGAACATCTTCCTAAGATCCAGTCTAAACCTACTCTCCCTTAGCTTCAAATCATTCCCCCTTGTCCTGTCACTAGACACCCTTATGAAAAGTCCCTCTGCAGCGTTCCTGTAGGATCCCATCAGATACTGGAAGGCAGCTGCAAGATCTCCATGTCTTTTGTAAGGTCTCTCTCTTCTGTTCTCTAGGCTGAACACCCCCGTCTCCCTCAGCCTATCCTCATAGCAGAAGCATTCCAACCCTTGCATCATATTTGAGGCCCTCCTGTGGACTCAGTCCAAGAGCTCTGTGTCATTCTTATGATGGGGCAACCAGAACTGGACCCAGTATTCAAGGTGGGGTCTCACAAGAGCAGAGTAAAGAGGCAGAATCCCCTCTCTTGACCTGCTGGCCACACTCCTCCTGGTGCAGCCTAGGATGCAATTTGCCTTCTGGGTGGCATATAATAGCTGAAGTTATTCTGAGACTGAAGATGGAGTGACAATTAGATTACAGTCTTGATTTGTCTTTCCTCCTCCACTCACTCAGTGTGATTCACACTGTCCTGGCAAAGCCACTTACCTGGAGTTTGCAAAACAAATATTTCTGAATGTAGTCTCTGAAATCGTATTTCAGCTCTTAATTATTCAGTTAGTTGACACTAGGTTGTCCTCAAGTTTTATGAAGCACTGAACACTCTCAGCCGTTACTGCGTATTACTTGAGTAGTTTTGAGTGACAAAACTACTTAGATGCCATGACTGTTACTGTGTCAGGGTTTGAAAGGTAAAACAGAACATTATCATCTTTTTAATAGGAACACTTTGTGATTCATAGGTGGTGAATATTTCATGCACTTTGCATTTGCCTTTGTGCAGGAAGGTAAATGGAAAGTAAATCCACGTGTACTTTAGACAGTAAAAGGCATTACTTTGTTACATCATATAAACATGAAGATTTGATTCTCTCTTTACTCATGCTGTAAAAAGAAAGTTTTAAAGTGTTTAGGCCTACCTGCAAATGTAAATGCACTAGCCTAATGTAATGCTGGAGAAAAATTAAGACAAATGATACTGCATCCTTGCCACAAACTGCAGCTTGTACAAAATTCACTTTAGTTATTATGCTGTGAATACGTGTGTTAAACCTCCTCTGTGTATGCACAATTTATGTTGAATGCAACATGAATCATTTTAATAGACCAAGCAAAACGTCCCCAAAGTCAATTTTCAAATTATGAACCTTGGAACAGAATATAACAACAACGAACAACAAATAGGTGGGATTTTATTCTGAACTACAAATGAACCATTAAAGGTACAGTATACTCATTCAGAAAAAAAAACCAACATTTCCTCCTTATCACCAGAATGGTTAAAAAGCATAACAAGAATCTTTTTAAAAGGTCAGCTCTACATTTTCTGGTTTTCTCTATGTTATTAAGAAGGACGTTCATGAAAGCTGATGCGGTGAGGATTTTAACATCTATTGTGAGGCCTCAAGATTCTGTCTCTGATGTGCCACATAACCTTGAGCAATTATTTTGTAAATCTGGTTTCAATGCTTTAAAAATCAGGAATCTCTTCAGAATTGCTGTTTAATGAATGGCTTGGCTGCAGAGGGGGCATGGCAGAGTAAAGCCTTCTCACTGCCTGATTGCATCTGCCCTATGCTACCAGCATAGAGCAAAGGTGGTATCAGGCAAGCTTCTTTTAAACATTGATAAGTAAATAAAATGTACAAAGGAAGAGAGAGTGTTTTATTGTCAGCTACAACCAAGACTTGACAGGTCAGGCCAGCTGTCAGTTTAAAAGAGTATCTGCAGCCCTCAGAATGTTGATGGAGGCTTGGCCCAAATTGTAATTTGTGTTTATGCTCTTTGTAAATTCAACAGAATTCGTACACTCATAAAAAGTGCTGCAGAAATAGGCTGGCCTCAGTGATTAGGACTAACTCAGTTTAAAATACAGATACCTAAATTTTCCATTACTCCTTCACCAAGCACTGCACTTCAGAACGTAACTCCTCAAAATCTTTCCTTAACTTCTGGAAGAACTTAAAATTCAGAAACACATAAACTTTTGCAAATCAATTTCCATGGTAACTTCCATGCTTGGCTTTGCCCATCTTTAGAATTCAATTAGTTGTAAGATTTCTAAATACATAAACCTTACAGGGCATGCAAGGGGTGGGCTGTTTACCTGAGCCATACTTGCTAAATGCTCTTAGATACAGCCTGCTGGGTTGGGATGCTCTGGGAGATAGCATGCATGTACCTCCTCCTGGTTTTTAATCGTAATGCTTAATGGGAGATCTGTATCTTTGTGTGTGTGAATGCTTAAAAGGATTTGAATTAGCATCCTTAGTTTTCGAGGTGAATGTTCAGAGCAAAACATAATTGTATCTGAAAGAACCTCTCTGTTCTTTTGCCTAGAATGCCTAAGTAGTCTCTCACCTGGAGACAGGAAAGGGTGTTCTAGACTTTGCCTCTTGTTTCATGCAAGAAGCATGAGTAGAGCTGAAGCAGATTAGTTATCACACAGGGATTTGGAAAAGAAATTATATTTCTTGTGTCTGACTTAATTTGCTCAAGTGAAATTGTTACAGACACTGATCATAGCTTGACCTGGCACTATTGATGAGGGCCATAGATGTAAACTAAATGCTCTGACTGGGATCATCAACAGCTCTATAACACTTACAGTAATTTTGTGTGGGCAAAGCTAAAAGGCTTTGTGGAAGAGGTGCTCAAAAGAGGTGTGCTTGGCATCTGATGGACGGAATATGGCACCTAACATGCCTGGGTTCTCTGGGCTGTCTGTTCTTCTGTCAAGTTTAAGGGAGTTTGCCCAGTTTCTAGTTCTGTATCATTACTCTTTTCAAACACAGTGAGCTACACTGGCCAGAGGACAGGCCGAGAAAGTCTGTAATTAGTGCGTTTCACCAGGCTGCACAGAAGAATCAGCCAGGTGTGGAGGAGATTGGTTGGTATTTATGAATGAATGTCATTATTTTGACAGGATGATGAATTAACATTTCTAGCTTTGGAGCCTAAGTTAAAGTGGTTTCACGTGGTCTGGTCAGCACAGGAGCCTGCAGCTTGTGGCACCTTCAAAACGACATCATGTTGCTTGGAGGCAAGCAGCAGCGAAGCGAAATGGAAAAACGATCTGCTGAAAGTGACTCAATTCAGACCTTTACTTTGGATCTCACACTTTTGCTGTTCTTGGTGCAAATGTGCAAGTCTTAAGTAGATTTAATTATGTAAAACAAATAATTTAAGACCTTAACTGCAGAAAAAGAAGCTATTTTTAAAAGACAGATGAAATTTGCAGCATGTTTTGGTTCCCATTTTAATGGGAGCTGAGGACATGAAATAAAGCTTTCAAAAGTTTGCAGGGGTTGGGTATGATGAAGTCTTTACCTTTAAAAAGTGGCTGCTTAAACTTGCTTAATTATTGGATTGACCTTGAAAAATTAGGAGCCAGATCTGCAGCGGTACAGTGTACTTTTACTGTGCTGGCAATTATGTGGTGGAACTTTATTTCAAGTACATTGTCATCCTATTCTTCAGGAGCAGACAAAGGTGCAACTTAACACCTCTAGAAAATGATTGCACAAGTCTTTGTGGGGTTCTGAGAAGCAGCTCAGAAGCATAAGGCTTTTGGAAAACTGAATTGAAACCAAATGCCTACAAGTGCTAAAATGCTTCTGAGTGGTTGGCTTCCATATGCTCATTGCCTCATCTGCTTCACTGATGGCATTTTCATTGCTGGATCATGTAACCTATTAAATAATCTCTGGGTTTGATTGATTATAGAGATACTATTGATTTTTTAAAACAAAATTAAATTTCCTTTTAATTTTCCTTTAACTTGTTTTCTGTATTTCACTCTAGCTCAATCTGAAATTTGGGATCTCTTCATTTATAAGCAGCCCTCTACTTTTTTGTTATAAAGAAGATAATCCATCATCTCATGGTCTTGCAAGTCGGAATATTATTATAATCAGAACAGACTTCTATGCAGATGAAGAAGCAAGATTCCTATGTACAAATCCAGAAGTCTCTGTTTTTGTCTGATTTTATGGTATCAAGGCAAAAATAAGTATATTTTGATTTTTTTGTGTTACTTCTATTTTCACTTTTCAGCTGGAATTCCTGTTATTGCTTGAGCATCAGTAACCACCAGAAGTTTAACCACAATCACTACAATACTGCTTTGTGCACTCTACTGAATTCTAAGAGACAGTCTGAGCATTGAAGGATTTTTATTGGTAAAGAGGGAAAATGCATTGGCAATTTGTAGATTCTAGCCAAAATCAAACTAGCAGGAAGATCAGAGAAGAAGCACTGCTGTTTTGGCCAGACAATGATCCACTCAATTATTGTTGTGGTCCTGTGCAACGTGCCCCAGGTGACCTGCTTTAGCAGGGGTGCTGGGATAGATGATTTCCAGAGGTCACTTCCAAACCCTACTGTTCTGTGATTTTACTTTGTGATTCATGAGAACTTTTGTAACTGCTGGACATGAGGAAGCAGATCTTGCTGGAAAAAACAACTGCAAAAAGATTTGAAAATCCTTTCCTTTTCTATTTCTTGTAGATTATGAGATGTAAAACTTATGGAAATTATGTGTATGTATGGAAAGATGTTATTTATGTTTCATAGAGTAACTGTTATTCCAATATAATGGCAGCCCCCTCTTTATTCCTTAGCATCATGCATTTTCTTCATTTTGTGATGTATTATATGGCTTTTTGGTGTAACTACACTTTTAGCTGTGATTGAGTAGAATTCATGTGTGGCCTTATAGAAAATCTGTTTCATAATTCATTAATTATTTACTATTACTTGACCTTACAGTACATGCAAAAAAACCTACCCCTTAACTGTAATTTCAATCCTCTCTAGTGTGAAATCAATCACATTCCACATCTTTTGTATTATTTAATATGTGAATGATGAAATTTTCTTGTGCCTTTCTCCAGAGTTACTGAAAACTTTCAAACATTGGTGTGTGAGAAATATGCAGGCTGTCCCCTGCAGACCCGAGTGAACTGCTGGTTGTTATTTGCAAACACTGCAAAACCATTTACAATGAATGAGCTGTCCCTTTTTGTAAGTGGGACTGGTGGCTGATGCTCAAAACAGTCGTTCTGGTGCTGTTAATGACCAGCCCTACCTTAGAAAAATCTACTTCACAGGATTATTTTTCCTTTGTGTACACATAGCATTTGGATAAGGACTTAGCATTTAATTAGTATTGCCTCCCTATCCGTATGACCTGATACCCAGATAATTTATGCTGATGATATTACAGAGCAAGGCTGATCTGTCCAGTTTCCAATGCTGGCAGTTGGATAACTGGAGAGTTCACTTCCAATATTTGTGTGTGCTGTCCTGTGTGACTAAGGTGATGAGTATCATGTTTCTATTTATAGCTCCGAAAGAGGTGATGGATGCTGTGGGAAGTGGCCCACTGCATACAAGCAGGTGATGATAGTTGTGTTAGTGGCACTGAACTGCACTTTCTGATTACTTTGACAGTGCTTTTTGAAAACGCATGAGTAGATAAGAGGAGAAATCAGGAATGCACTTGAGACTTGGAGGATAAGTTTGGGGTTTGTTTTTTTTTTTTCCTTTTGAAAATCTGGAAGTATTACCATGTACCAAACAGTTTGGAAATGATGTAATGAACAGTGGAGATCATTTCTATCATTTGTACGTCAGCTGGCACGAGCACAGAAAAGTAAGACTTCTGTCCTTGCCAAAACAACCTTACCTCTCATCGTTAATTCCTTCTCCTTTCACCTGCATCTATGTCCATATAGTTTTACTCTACAAGAGAGCTTATCACCAAAATATGCTTTTATCAACATTATTCTTTCAGTAGTAAATGCCACAAATCGTATAGAATCATAGAATGGTTTAGGTTGGAAAGGACCTCAAAGCTCATCCAGTTCCAACCCCCCACCATAGGCAGGGACACCTCCCACTAGAACAGGTCATTCAAAGCCTCATCCAACCTGGCTTTGAACGCCTCCAGGGAGGGAGCATCCACAACCTCCCTGGGCAACCTGTGCCAGTGTTTCGTCACCCTCACTGGAAAGGACTTCTTCCTAACATCGAGTTTAAACCTCCCTTCTTCCAGTTTAAACCCATTACTCCTTATCCCATCATTACAAGACCTTGTCAGTAGTCCCTCCCCAGCCTTCCTGTAGGCCCCCTTCAGATACTGGAAGGCCACTACAAGGTCTCTCAAAGCCTTCTCTTCTCCGGGCTGAAGAGCCCCAACTCTTGTAGTCTGTTCTCATAGCAGAGCTGCTCCAGCCCTCTGATCGACTTCGTGGCCCTCCTCTGGACTCACTCCAACAGTTTGATATTCTTCTTGTGTTGGGGGCTCCAGAACTGCACACAGTCCTCCAGGTGGGGTCTGATGAGAGCAGAGTAAAGGGGGGAAAATCACATTTCCAGGTTGCCATGCTGTGTCCTATGCAAACTCCTGACTGCTTTAAAAACATTTATAGTCATATTAAGCAAAAGCCACTCTGCCTATTCACATATACACTTCTATGAAGATCATGAAGCTCAGACCTAATTGACAGTATTTAATTTTACTTAAATGACAAAAGCTTTTTCAAATACAGCTTTCCATCATACCCAAGCATGGTTAAGAAAAAACTGGTGAGCGTTTGTAATATTAGACGAGGAAATGAAATTAATTTTCTTGAAATGTACAGTTGCAGTATATAGATGGAGTTTGGGAAAAAAATAGTCAAGTGAGAGTATAATGCTATTTTCCTAAGCCACATTTGCTAAATGCAGCCTTTTGCAAGGTCAGCAGTTATAGTGGAGTTGAGCAGAAATGGCTTCAGTGGCTTTAACTTTACCAGTGCCCTTGATGAGGTGCAGAGTTGTCAGTATTCTCGTAAAATTCCTCAGTGATGGCTTCTTCTGTTCTCTTTATTTCCTTAAGTGAACATCTGTCTAATTGTTCACCTCCATTGCTTTAGTGCTTTCCTCATGCTTTCTCTGTTTCCAGACAATAAACTTTATTTTCTTCATAAGAATTCAGTCTACGCAAGGGTATTAGGCAGCTTGTTTGCACCTTTTAATTTCTGGAAGTTTTCCAGAAGGGCTTTTTTGCTGTAGTTCCAATGAGTTCATCAGTGAATCATGTAACATAATGCAGCATTGTGTTTGGGTTTTTATCCGTTGCCTTCTGTTTATAAACATCTGCTTGGAAATTTTCATTTTCATTTTTTTTTTAACATGTTTTACATTTTTGCATGTGGCATATGGGTAAGATATACAGGAGCTGCTATTTTTTCAGGTGTTCAGGTAGGTGCAGCCAGGATTTACCTTGGAAATTAGGGAAAAGCCTAAGCTGCTTTCTTAAACCCCTAAATGTTAAGGTAGAATATGTACCAGTTCTTTAGCTGTGTAACTGTATCAGTTAAATTAAAACCAGTTTAATAATTGATTGAGTGCATTAAAACATGTCATTAACACTTGTGGCTACAGGAATGCAGAAGCAGTCCAAAAGTCTTCCTATCCAGTAGAGCGTTACTCACAAACTTAGCCTGTGGCTTCTCTTCGTGCTCAGTTCTTTGTGTTTGGTTTTGCTTCTTTTGTAAAGGGGAAGGGGCAGTCATAGATGTTTGTTTTCTTCCTTACCTCCCCCTCCCTCTTATCTATAAGGCTTTTAGATCAGTCTTGCACACCTGTTCTTCAGGCAAATATTTAAAGGTAGGTTATCATGCTTTACTTGCTGCAGTGGCAGCGCTTCCTTGGTTTGTATGTACAAATGCTTGTAAGAATGGAATTTTTAAGGCATAATCTCCATCCTTGTCGTTGCATTGTTTGTTGGCATAATTGGATTTAGGAGACAAGTATTGTAGGAACTATAGTGAGAGGTGGCAATCATGTCTCCTGTATTGCTGCGTGAGACAGTTGTTTCCTGGAGTACTTCTGTTATCTGGAGACCAAAATGTTATCAGGAAATTAGTGTTTATTTAGTAAAGGAAAATTGATGCTGCTTTGAATAAGACACTTAGCTTCAGTCTTCTTTCATATTTTCACTAAAGTAAATTTAAACTTTCTTAATTGACTCTGAGACGTAACCTCATGACCTCCCATGTCTGTGTCCAAATACCATCAGCTTTGTGTAGCTGTACCGTACAGTCTGGACTTCGATCTCATTTTTTTTAGACAACACTGGAATTTCATTATGGTTTTTGATTATTTGTTTGTTTCATAACTATATTGCTGATTAGAAATAGAACAAAATGGGTCACAGTTGTGCAGAAATTGAACTCCAGTCTTTGTGTTTATTATGTCCAGATTGCCACCCAAAAAAAGAAGGTGCAGGAAAACTTCCTTCTTCTGTGATCACAGATCGGTTGGCACAGTGATTCCACATTCTAGTCCTGCACAGATGTGTCCAATATTTACTTGTGCGTGCAGAAAGACTTAATCTTCTTCTTCAAGTCTATATTGTGTGTGTTGAGTGTCTATTAAGAAGCTGATCTTGCCAACCCTTCTTTGTGTAAGAAATCTTTACTAATGTGATTCCATCCTTTTATTTCACTTTCTAAAACTACATACATATGGGACCGTTCTCAGCGTCTCTCTTAGCTAGGGAATGTGAGCAGGTGTAGATGCAAAGTCATTTCTATATGTGCTTAGTTTTTTGAGGACATTGTTCTGCAAGACAGCTACATTCTATTGTTTAAAGCTAGAATGATCCCAACCATGGACTGCCAATTAAGATGCTTTCATAGCTAATTAGTCACTTTCATTTCTTTCTTTGTCTCACATATTTATTTCTGCTTGTGTTGAAGCATCCTCAAATTACTAATGATTAAAGAAGTGATTTAAGCCGTATTAATATTTGTATTTTCCCAGTGTTTGAGTGGGGGGAAAGAACTGTACCTGAAATCTGTGGGCAACTTTCACATTCTTCGTACCAGCTGCAATGCATTTTTAAACCTGCAGACGTCACTCTGCTGCCAATTAATTGTGCTGCACTAAATGTTCACACAGCGCTTCTAAAATCTCTGCTGCTTCCATTCAGCAATTATAGCACTTTGTTTTTAATCTAAAACAATTTCATAAGATTTATTTTTATATTGTTACTCAATTTTCAACATGCCACTACAGGAAATAGCTTGCTTTCCCTTTTCACTCATATAAGCCATGTCCTAAGACTGTCTTTAATTCTTAGTTATTGTTGTTTCAATGTAGATTTATGAACGATTTGGTTTGTGTCATACAACATACCATTTTTAAGCAACGTTTTTCAATCTGAACATAGCTTCCAGGAGGGCAAGCTGCCCAGAGCATCAGTGATCTCACAGTTATTACTTTGTGTCATATATAATCTTGTTGTTTTTTTTTTTTCCTGCAACAAATAAATCTTTGGGCCTCCCTGCAAAAAAAAAAAAAAGGCATTTGTGGTTACAGTATAATAAAAATAAACCGTTTGTCGTGACTGCAGCTGACATTTATCAGCCTATTTGTGGGTGCTCTTTCTCTCTCGGTATAATACGGAACATAATTTGTCACTTTGTAAATACATTCCAGCCTAAATCCCTGCCAGCATCTGTTAGTGTTTGAAGGATTAATGCACTGCACAGTGCATGTCTGCACTTTCAGGCAACAACATAGCTTATGATTATGGATCATGAGAGAACAGGGGAAAAGGGTTCATTTTGTATTTACTTAAACATTGTTGCCCTTTTGACCATCATGCTTTTCTCCTCTTGTTTGTCATCTCTAGTAGGGATGCAAACTTTTGCTTGGTGTGTAAAAACTATGTGAAATCCCTGACTGTAGCTTTTAGGCGTTGCTGTGTGTGTAGCTGTTCATCTTTAATTTTATGGATAATTACCAACAATAATACTGTATTGCAATAAGGGTTTAGTCAGCTTAGAAATACTGATTTTTCTTCCAGCCTCTGCCATTTCCAACGAATCCATTACCCTATTTGCCTCCTGTATTTCCTATTTCTCAGCAACCCATAAATTTGGTTTATTTGATCTTAAAAACTCCAAATTTAAGACAAAGTCTGTAGCTTCTAAATTATCCCAATGCTGCTTGCCTTGTTGCTGCTTCTGAAAATGTATTCTGTTAGCACTTCAAACCTTGCAGAATGAAAAGAATTGAAAGCATTTGAATAGGAGGCTCTTCACAGTTGAGATTCTCTTGCATGTTCCCAGACTGCCTCAATTATTCTGTAAACAAGAAGATATGTTTATTAGAATAGTAAACCGGATACATGTAATATATTGCCAAGATTATTTGAGATTCCCCAAGATAAATTCAAATGAGCTTTATAGGAATGGGTGTTTGGAGACAGAAAGAAGTGATCTATATCCAGGGAAAGAAAAAAAAAAGCCAGCTAAAAGTAGGCTCCCAAGTAAATACTCACAGTTGATGTACATTAAGAGCTAAACAAATACCCATTGCCAAAACCTACAGAAGATTTTTCTTTCTTTCTTTCTTCCTTTTTTTTTCCCCTTCTAAATGCATGTAATTTCTTGTTATTGAAGCAGATGTATGCTGCCTGCAATGGAACCATGTGCATCCAGGAAAAAATCAGGAACATTTGGAGCCTACAAATTGAAGTCTTCTGAAATGATAGGCTAGTCATTTGTGTGTGTGTATTCTCTCTGGTTAAGGAATAACTAATTTGCAAAGTGTCCTTAGGAGACTGACTTCTCTTACTCTTTTTAAGCATGATTTAGGATTGCTGTGGCATAATTTACTTCTCTGAATACATCAGTTTCAGAAAGAAATGTGGATGTTTTTACTTTTTCCCTTTTATAATTACCTTCAGAAGATAAAAAAGGCCAGATTTACAGTGGTATTGATCTAAGAGTTAACTGAAATAAAATTGCTTATTGCTGTGCTATTTATTACAGAGGATTTCTAAACAAAATAAAAAAGAAGAGATTAAAATCTGAAAAATGAAGCAGCCACAAAGAAATTAATAAGTCTAGTTTACATTTCTTTTTGTGTATAGACATTTACTAACAGAAAGAGCCTCAGCTTTGAAAGTATTGGGGAATTTGAAATGACTGCTGCATGGCAAAGAAAGCCCTGTCATATCCAAGCTAAATAGAGTATACCTAGAGGTCTTAGTCACATTGTTGTATTTGTGATATAGATACTAAATTATAGGTTAATTAAGGATTTGGAAGACAGAAAAATATTGTCATGAATAGTGATTTGTTTAAATGTGAGAACCAAACTTCGAGCTGGTGCATGACATACTCAGAAACTAAGCTCCTTCATACCAGGGTTTCTTTGTCACTCTTCTACATCTCTCATCTTCACAATTCCTATGACTGACTTGTTACTTTTGGTCTGAATCTCTAGCTAAAGGAGGATCCAGAGTTCTGTGCTTTTGAGCTCAACCATTCAGGTGTTTCTTCTGGACTACCTACCATGCCATTGGAATGGGCTGCCTGGGGAGGTGGTGGTGGAGTCACTGTCCCTGGAGGTGTTCAGGGAAAGACTGGGTGAGGCATTTAGTGCTATGGTCTAGTTGACTGGATAGGGCTGGGTGCTAGGTTGGACTGGATGATCTTGGAGGTCTCTTCCAACCTGATTGATTCTGTTCTATTCTATGTGTGGGGAGCTGCTTGCAACTTCAAGACACTGATTTATAGTACAATCCTACTGTAGCCAGAGGGCTTCAGATTTCTCTGAGAAGGGCTCTTACTGCTGTAAATTGTAATGATGCCAGAAAGATAAACATTGTTCTCTGCCAAGCGTCCGTAAATATTATGGAGAAGGGATAGAGGCAAGGAGAAAAATAATGATAATACAAATAATTTATTTTTATTCATATTCATTTTTTATGACAAAAAGTCTGAGGATTATCAGTAATCCAAGAAGTTTTCAGGCTTATTCTGACCCATTAAGTGCTGTACATTTGACTTGAAAGAAGGCAACCTCTGCAGGAATTCTGGTTTTATGAAGAACAAGAGGATCTAGTTACCTAAGCAGAAAGAATCAGGCTTTACAAAACCAGATTTTGGGAGGGCTCACACACAGTCTGGAAACATGTTTGACAGGACCGAGCAAGATGTATCGTGGAAAAATGTACACCACTAAATTACAACTAAAATACAGGTGGAAGAAAATAAGTTAGGAAATAATGTAACTATTACTAAATTGTGGTGGTTTGGGTGTCCCCCCTCCTCCCACACTTTAGAAATCACCCAGACTAGACTCAGCCAGCTCTGGAAGTATGAATGAAGCTTATATTTACAGCTAGCACAATATACAAGTAGATATTTACAGTATATACAGTTATAGACAGAAATATACAAGGTAAAAAGGTAATACAGAAACACAACTNCCCTTTTTTACACATCTCAGCAATACTATGAGTGAAGTAGATATCACTCTCGTTTTCATTTCACAGCCTATGATCTAGTCCTTCTCACCAAAACATTCTAGCTAGCTTCAAACTAGCACATAAATAAATTTTCTTTCTCATGGAAGAAAATCCTTTATCTGTCACAATTAGTCCTAGCTCTTCTCTTGTACATCACACAATAATTAAAACTTAGGAAATTGGTTTGTGTCATGTACTTTCTTCTCTTGCATGAAGGTAGTGAAAGATTAAAATAAATTGCTGATATAGAAGGGTGTAGGGGAAAAAAACCTAGAAAAAAACCAGTGCAAAAATGTTCCACCAGGCTCTTCTCAGTGGTGTCCAGTGATAGGACAAGGGGCATCAGGTGCAAGCTGGAGCATAGGAGGTTCCATGTAAACACAGGGAAAAGGTTTTTTCTCTGTCAGGGTGACAGAGCACTGAAACAGGCTGCCCAGAGAGGTTGTGGAGTCTCCTTTTTTGGAGACACTCAAAACTCACCTGGATGCATTCCTGAGTGACCTGCTCTGGATGATCCTGCTCTGGCACGGGGGTCAGACTTGGATATCTTTTGAGGTCCCTTCCAACTCCTAACATTCTGTGCCTGTCTTCTAATGAACTTTATAATAGTATATCAATTGTAGCAGAAAAACATACTGTTGAAGCATCTAGCATGTATGTTGGATTGCTCTTAAAGCAGGATAACTGATCTGCCCCATTCAGTTCCATGAGAAGCAGCTGTACAGCACTCAAAGTGCACAACAAGATGAAGCTGGCATTACATAAATACAGTTTTGCATGAGGAACAAAATGTTGCCTACATTAGGGACAATAATACTTGCAGCCCTAATCCTGAGTGAAAGCCTTTTTCCCTATTAGGTGCCTCCATAAATAGTGGATGGCACTGGCTATTGCCTGTCATAAGCTGTGTGTCAGATGTGTTTCTGAAACATTCTCTACTTTGTCCTCAGCATGGAAATACTGCTTTGTATGGACATTGCTTGTCACATGCAGAGTTTTGGTTCTTTATTTACCTATTTTTATATAAACCTGCAGACTTTTCATAAGCTTTAATGCCAAATTCTTGTTTTGCTGAAGACTTGCTGTTGCTCATACTGCACAAAAGAACTATTTGCATTCCAGGATGTTACCACCAAGATTCTTCTTTATTTTCAGTTCCTCAAAGTCA
Organism: Tricholaema leucomelas; assembly: GCA_013400475.1. NCBI lineage: Eukaryota > Metazoa > Chordata > Aves > Piciformes > Lybiidae > Tricholaema lacrymosa > Tricholaema leucomelas. Next base: position 2,629,656 of record WAAF01016144.1, on the reverse strand, counting down.
GGTATTTTTGTTGTTTTGCTACGTATTCAGTTTTGAGTTAAGGGCCTTTAGATAGCAAAGATATATACATGATATTTTTTGAAAGCAGAATTATGCAGTGAATTATCCAGTGTCCACTGCAATACATTTGAAGTAGGCCCTTACAGAATGCCTTGTACTTACATAAGATACAGGGGCTACAGCATATTTATTAAGACTCTTCAAGTCTGTATGAAACTGGAGCAGTCAGAAGTAATGGTGTCTGCTGAAAGATTCTTTATCATATGAATTTACTTTTAGTCATCTATTATTTATTTCAGCTATTTTATATGCCATTATAATAAATATTATGACAGAGAAAGCTTTTATGCTTCAACTTATTGTACTGCTCTTCACTTCCTCGCAATCCTTCAGTAAAATGCAGCTATGCTTTACCTATATTTAACGTAAATCATCATTTACATTGGAATGAAAAATTCACTATGAAAAAAGGCTCCTTCTTCAATACCAAGACACAAATGCACAATCATGTTTACTGCCAAACTACTCTACCATGCACTGTTCATTTCTAAACAGTTTTTAAGCTGTAAAGTGAATACATTGCATATAGTGAAATTGCTTGCTTTCTGGATGTTTTCACTTTCTTGTTAGTTTCTGGCTCAATAAGCATTTTTTCTAGCATGAGTGCAAAATAGAACCCATTGCACTTAAGCATTTTTAATATTTTTCCTACAATAGGGAGCAGCACACATACAAAACTAAACAAACTGTTTTCTCGTGGTGTTTAGAGTAGCGGAACTTAGCTGGGAATATTGATAAAATGCTTTTAGAACTGGGCATAAAATGGTGAAGTAAAACATGAAGTTTTTTCTTTGCATTTTTCAAAATGTTGTTGTCTTGTGTTTAGAAGAGGGCTTGTTAGGAACTGGAGAATGATCCACCTTCAGGTGTTTCTTCAAAGACAGGATGTTGGTGCCTTGCTCTTCGGACTTCATGAAATACAAGTGCCCCTGTGCCAAAAGCACCATTTCAGTTGGTTCTAGCCAACTGGTTTGCACAAGATCACAGAATCACACAGAATTACACAATGTTAAGGGTTGGAAGGGACCTCAAAAGATCATCTAGTCCAACACTCCTGCCAGAGCAGGATCACCTTGAGTAGATCACACAGGAATGTATTCAGGCAGGTTTGGAATGTCTCCAGAGAAGGAGACTCCACTCCAGAGAAGGAGACTCCACTCCAGAGAAGGCAGCCTGTTCCAGGGCTCTGGCATGCTCACAGTGAGAAAGTTTTTCCTTATGTTCATATGGAAACTCCTCTGCCCCAGCTTGTACCCCTTGCCCCTTGTTCTGTCATTGGACATCATTGACCAGAGCCTGGCTCCACCCTTCTGGCACTGCCCTTTAGATCTTTATGACCATGAATGATTGTCAAAGATGAACACCTCTCAGTCTCCTCCAAGCTGAAGAGCCCCAGCTCCCTCAGTCTCTCCTCCTAAGGGAGGTGTTCCACTCCCTTCCATCATCTTTGTGGCTCTGTGCTGGACTCTTTATTACTAGAACGTTGCTCTGCTGCTGCAAACCCAGCTACAACCCCACCCCCCTTCAAATCTAGTTTAAAGTTCCGTGAATGAGCCCTGTTAATTCTTGTCCTAGAACTCTTTTCCACCTGCCAGATGAGCCTTTCCCACATGTTTGTGTCAGGCCTGGTGCCTTATAAAACTGTCTGCTGAGCACTGCTGCTCTGCCAAAGTGCTGCAGGGATGAATAGGCCCCAGATGCTGATCTCAGAGTCTGATCTCTGCAGTGGTCAGCAGAATCCTACCCACCTCTTGGGTCTGTTCTCCTTTGGCCAGTTTGTGAAGCTGGCCTGAGTCTTGTGGAAGTAGTTTTGGACACGGCTGGGACATTTGTCTCAAGGATCTGCAGCAAGGGCACCAGCTCATTTTGCACAGGCTTTCAAAGGCACTAATTAGTAAATGGTCCTTTGATTTATCCATGAGCTCTTTAAATGATTTTGCACTCATTCTGGTTTTTAGTTTCTCCTTATATGGTGTACTTGAAAGTGAAGTAGTGGAGGGAACATTAATACCATTTGTGGATTGAACTTCAAAAATTCTGGGGTTTTGTGCCCTAATGTGTTGAGTTTGCTATGTCAGTTTTAAGACTGTCTTCTGTATTTGGAAAAGTGACAAGTCCCATTTAAGATTTCACAACATAAAACGAGGCATAATTCAGTGCTGAAAGTATGTGAAATGAAATGGTGAGAGACATCAGCATAATACAATTATGACACGTTAGATCAGGATTTGCAGCACACCATTACCAATCGGTTCTGACTGTGGATTACAATTCCATTTTAGCAAAAATGTGGTGGGTTTTTTTTTGTTTGTTTGTTTTATTTTTCTTTCTGTTGTTGTTTGCTTTCTTTTATTTGTTTTGTTTTTTTCTTTTAAAGAGACCCATGTCTCTGTAACCTGGGTCGGTGCAATCCCAGGCACAGATACAGGCTGGGTGATGAATGGCTGAGAGCAGCCCTGAGGAAAAGGACCTGGGGGTCTGGGTCGATGAGAAGCTTAACATGAGCCGGCAGTGTGCACATGCAGCCCAGACAGCCAACCAAGTGCTGGGCTGCATCAAGAGAAGTGTGGCCAGCAGGGCAAGGGAGGTGATTCTGCCCCTTTACTCTGCTCTCGTCAGACCCCACCTGGAGTACTGTGTGCAGTTCTGAAGCCCCCAATACAAGAAGGACATGGAACTGCTGGAGCGGATCCAAAGGAGAGCCACGAAGATGATCAGAGGGCTGCAGCAGCTCTGCTATGAGGACAGGCTGAGAGAGTTGGGGCTCTTCAGCCTGGAGAGGAGAAGGCTTTGAGGAGACCTTATAGTGGCTTTCCAGTATTTGAAGGGAGCCTACAGGAAAGCTGGGGAGGGACTATTTACACGGTCTAGTAATGTTAGGACGAGGGGGAATGGGTTTAAGCTGGAAGAGGGGAGATTTAGACTGGATGTTAGGAGGAAGTTCTTTACAGTGAGGGTGGTGAGGCACTGGAACGGGTTGCCCAGGGGGGCTGTGGATGCTTCCTCCCTGGAGGTGTTTAAGGCCAGGCTGGATGAGGCCTTGAGCAACCTGCTCTAGTGGGAGGTGTCCCTGCCTGTGGCAGGGGGTTGGAGCTGGATGATCCTTGAGGTCCCTTCCAACCTAAACCATTCTATGATTCTATGATTCTATGATTCTTTTTTTCTGGGAGCAGAATAGCATGTGCTACCTAGGCCTATAGAGAAGAAGGAAAAACATAACAAAGGTAATACTGAGCTACTGTGAAAAACCAAAAAAACCAAATGTGATGTCTGCTGATTGCAGACATTGCATTATTGAGAACATACCTTGCAAGTGTATTGCCTTATTCATAGCTTTTTAAATGAGAACTTGTGACATAGAAATGAGGGTGGGAAAGTAACTTGATTTTAAAGGTTTTAGGATGTCACGTTCTCAAGCTGTGGCAGGAATTGATGGCCTGCAAAATACATCTGTGGAGTGAGAGGTGCTTGAACTCAGTTAACAAGGGAGAATCTGAAGCAGAAAAGTTGGGGAACTTGCTTAAGCTCAGGGTATGCAAACTGATTCCTTCCCAGTTACTGTTTGGAGAAAATATTCAGGCTTGGCTTTTTGCAAGCTTTCAGAAACTGAGGTGGCAGGTTCTGATCTGAGTGCTTTGGTTGACACAGGTTCCAGTTTCTCTTATGAGGAAAACAGCAAATGTGTGTCTGTGTGGTCTGTGTGTACCTTGGGTACCTGTGAAGGAAATAAAAACTTTGACCATGGAAAAGCAGGGAAAAAGTTGGGAAAAAAACAGTAAAATGTTGCTGTTTGCTTTTGTTGTTTTACTCCATGGGAAAATTTAATAAACCCATGGTTTTTTCCTTCCTCGTTTTTCCTTTTCCAGGTACTCTTAGATTCCTGAATTTCTTTAACAAATGTTGTCTTTTTCTGTAACACCTTTTCTGTGTCTCAAAGCTAAAAGAGGGAAAGATGAAGTAGTGTTAAATTACTTGAAATAAATAATCTAACTGGCTGAAGAAAATGAAGTGTGAATAAAAAGATGGCTTCACATCATTGGTGGAACTGGTGCAGAAGAAACGTCATTATTAAAGTTTGCATTTGCTATCTGACAGTCAACCATTTATCACTATCAATAATTTATGATTTTTAAACTGTGATTTTTACATTTTCAATATATTAATCCAAAAATCCAGATCAATCCTAGTCTGTTTCTTGAAGTACTTTGGAGGCACCATACTTTTGGACTTGAAATGCACAGATACCTCTCTCCTGGTTGTGGAACTAGTATGCAGGAGCCAAGAGGAAAAACAGTACCTGAGTATGGGCATGGGGACTTGCATCTGTGTCCCCAAGAGGACAGTAGCAAACAGTTTGTGATAAAGTCTGTTGAACTACTTGATGGTATTTTTATTTTTACCCCATTCATATCCCTGTATTTGTAGCATTGTTGTCCTGTTGCCCTTGGGAGAGACAGGGAAATGTTTCAACTGAAGGAAGCAGAAGCAAAATAAACCCGATTGTGCACACTCCTGACCATCAATTAGAAGATAATATTTACCCAGTGGGGCAAAATGAATTCCAGAATGATGTGCATCTCGTGAGGGTGAAACAAACCTGGTAACGAAGTCTTGTTTAGCATTTTCAAACTCTACCAATTGATTCTTCCTATGGGAGCTGAACTTGTCAAAGTTTTGGTTGTATTTATTTTGCTGTCCTGATAAATGTGACTGGAAAAAGGCATTTGAGTGACATTCTGTTTAAAACTAACCTGTAAGGTGAGTGAAGTGGGCAAAATGGATGCTAGCAAAATAGAAAACAGATGTAGGGAGAAAAGTACCAAATGTAATGAAACACAGAGATCAGATGAATTGCTTTAACTGGGAAGACAATGAAAGCAGTCTTCTTGGCTTCCTTCTGCAGTTGTATGAGTGCTGCTTCCTTTTTGTTCTTCCAGGAATGCTCAGTGTATAACCTTGGAATCACAATAATGCCCTGTTGCACCATGGTGCTAACAAAGCTCCTATCATCCATCCACTCAAATGCTATATAGTAGTACTGTATCTACTCCATCTTTTTCTTACTCTTTTTTTTAGCAGTGGTAACATCAGGTTTGAACCATGACCCTTATACATAGGTGTAGGTAGCATGTTGGAATTAACATGAAGTGTCTCTCTAATGTCTTTTTTTTTGCTGAATAAGCAAAATGTAGTGGACTGAAAGTTGCCATGTTTGTGTTTGGGGAGAGTAGAGGAGTTTTTGCTAGATTTTTTTCTGCACCAGAGAGTTCATGTGATGTTGGGCAGCAGTGAGTCTAAAAGTGAGGGTGAGCATAATTCTTTAGGAGACCTGTGAGACTTACATGTCAATACTTTGCAAATGACCATAGTGTTTGTGGAAGAACTAATGACAATAGTTGGATGCTGCAGTGCAGGCATACAGCTGCAGTCAAGGGAAGATAGAATAGAATAGAATAGAATCAACCAGGTTGGAAGAGACCTCCAAGATCATCCAGTCCAACCTATAACCCAGCCCTATCCAGTCAACTAGACCATGGCACTAAGTGCCTTATCCAGTCTTTTCTTGAATACCTCCAGGGACGATGACTCCACCACCTCCCTGGGCAGCCCATTCCAATGGCAAATCACTCTCTCTGTGAAGAACTTCCTCCTAACATCCAGCCTAGACCCACAGCCCACTTGGTTGCGTGATGACTTTCACTTCAGTGGTTGCAATCAAACCAGACTTCTGGTTCATTTTGTTCTGAGATGTGGAATGTAAACGTTTCAAAAGATATGGAAAGAGGGATCTTAAAGCTGGAAATATTGACAGGAGTTTTTTGGGTGGTGCCTAAGATAAGTACCTTCAAGTTAACCCATCATTTTGTGGGACTGCAAGTCATTTTGGATGAGAAGTTGGTTTGAACTACATACACTATTTCTGTAGGGGATAGTATGCACTGGAAAACTCTTACTGTACGAGAAACTGTGTAGGCTGCTCAGTTGTTTTCTATACTTATTTTATACTTTCTGTGCAAGACAGATTGTCTTGGATTAGTGTCTGTAAGTTTAAATTTATCTGTTTTTATAGAGTATTTACTGAGTATTTTTAAGTTGGTATGGCATGTAAAAAATGCCCTGCGTTAAGCATAATGCTTACTCCACTTTTTATTCCATGAGTTACCTAAGTTTCACCAGGAAAATGCAAGAAAAAAAGATACCATATTAACCTTAAGACCACCTTGTGTGGATTGATTGTATTAGATGAAGCTATGTGTTACATAGTGGATGTTTTTAGCAGGACCACAAAATTGCAATGCTACTTTTGGCACTAAATGTTGTAGCCCTTCGTTCTTTTTGATGATTTGTGTTCACTTAGGGGTTATAATGTTAAACAAGGGAATCGGACAAGTTTCATAACACATTTACTGGAACATGATACTGTGAACTAAACTTGCTGTTATTTATCTTTTTTTTCCCTTTCTTCCCCCCCGCCCCCATATTTTCTCTTGTTCCAGCATAAAGCCAAGGTAGAAGCAATGACCTTAGACCTTGCTTCACTTCAGAGTGTGCAGCACTTTGCTGAAGAATTCAAATCCAAGAATGTGTAAGTACTCAGAAAATAATTTCTTGTTATTTTAATGTCTTTATCAGCTGAGCACAGTTGGCAGAATTCACCATGGTTGGACCAATCTGCAGCTACAGTTAGTGAATAATCTTTTCACAGGAGTTTTTTTTTTTAATATGAATCCAAGATCATTTGTTTTAACCTTAAAAAACAATTTAAAAATGATGGATACTTTATTACACCATGTGTAGTCCCAGCTTTAGAGTGAACATTGATACCCCTGTGGCTATTGAAAAAAGGCCAGAGCTGAACTGTCTAAAAAAACAACTCCAGCAACTTTTATCAGTTTTGCAGTGGTTTGGAAGAGGTCAGGGATGAGCAATTAGTCTGCTCCTTGTCTTACTTTGTCTTTTAAGGTTCTCTCTCTCTTTATTTTTTGAAACATTAAAATGAAATAGGCTTATGAGCCTGAAAGCTCCATTTTCCCAGACCTGTATCTGGAATAATCCATGATTTAAAATGAATGTAAAAAAAATGGGGAGAGGGGCTGATAATGACATCACTTAACGACAGACACATTTATATGGAGAGAATCAGGTTAGCTTCCAAATGGTTTGTTTAATTTAACTTGAGCAGAACAATAAATCTCTCAATTGAAGAAATTGTTTGAAATCTTTTAAGTGCCAACTCTTGACAATGATTTCTACACTTAGTGCTTTTATCCACAGTTGTGACCCGTTGATTGTTGTGAGTATTCAAACTTATTTCTGTAACACATATACATCTTACTGTACTTCTCAAGAGAATATGGCCTCTTAGACAGCTTTGAAAAGCCATTGTCACAGGAAAAATATATAACAAAGAATAGTTTTTCACTTTTGAAACACTGCCAAAGCTAAATCTCACATGGATAGACAGATGACATTTAGTCCTTATAGGTATTTTAGATTCAAGGAATTGTCAAAACCGACTTCTAACCTGAGTTCCTTTACTGCCAAAAGGCCTTGTAACAATATTTCCTTATTATATATAATCTTTTTGGTTTAAAACTTTCTTGAAATAGAAAGACAAATACTTGCAATATTGCTGCTTTAATACTAAATCAGTTTCGTAATATAAGAACAATGAGTGTTTTAATGTAGCTTTGTCATGCTTCCAATATGCTACCTGTCTTTAAAAACTCTCTGATGCAGTGAAAACTTAAAACCACCCTTCTTCCAAATGCAGCTTGATTTGTGCATTGCAGATCATATCATGGTTATCCTAGTTAGTCCTTTTGGTATGTATGTTTATAACCCTTAGAGGTCAACATATTTAAGTCATTTTTTGCCTTTAAACTTTGAAAATGAGATGATACAGAACCAGTGAAGATACAGAATGAGTAAAACCTGGTCTGCTTTTGTTGGCATACTTCGGTTTACCATTGTAGGCCAGGGATGGGCAAATTTCACTAATGTTTGGCTCTCATTTTCTTTGACAATGTAATGATAGGCAGTATTTCTAGCCTCTGCCTTACCTTCAGATATTGTTGTCTTGGATCTGTGCTGAGATGTATTTGTGTCTGGCAAGACCAACGCAAGCACTGTAGGAAAGTCTAAAGTCTCTATCTCTTGCAAGACTTGGGGGGTTTTGAACAAAATTCCCAGTTACATTGTGTTTAAGGCTGGATGGAAACCAGACTCCACACAGTGCCTATAGTACTAGAGACTTTATTTGATACAGATGTAGAAGACTTGTCTTAAAGTCATCAGCACTGGCAGGAGAACTACTAGATCTTCCTGGCTCTGATTTTTGTGTAATTTATGTCAGAAAAGCAATTTTATGTGAGAAGCATCTTATTATTACAATGCTAGCACATGTGTTTTCCAACCCTAACGTACAGTAACTACTTCTGTCTCTTCCTTTATTTGCCGCAGAGTCCAGAGGCTTTTGTCAGATCAGTGATTCCTTTGCATTAGTAGCTGGGAAAGAATCTTACAGACTTCAGTGACAAACCAAGTCTTATACTTTATGCATTGGCAAATCTGTTAGCCAGCAGCCTAACTTTCTTAAAGGGCTTTGGTATCTCTGATCTCATACACCTGTAGGAGAAAGCATACTGTGATACACTCTCCAGTTCCCATGAGGTAGCCACAAGCTCTGTTAATGGGCACAGGAACAATACAGTAGCAGGACAAGTGTTTGTGTTGCTTTCTAAACAAAGCTGTCATTTGAGTTCAGAGTTGCAAAGATCTTGGTTTCTGGGAAAAACATTGCAATAAATTCCAGGTGTGAAGGAGAAATTTTATACGAAGGTACATGTTTTAATAAAGGTCTGTGGGCTTATTTCTCACAACATGTGATGTGAAGAGGCTTTCAGCATTCAGTGGTCAACATATTAAGTTTCTGAGTGTGGATAGTTCTACTGTCTGTTTAATTTCTCCAGTCCACTGTTGCTGTCTGAGACACTCTGATATCCAGAATTTGTTAGTCTTGGTGGCCCCTGATCTGCTTACTGCAATTTTATAAATGGATTTTCTTGTCTTTTGAAATTGTGCTTATCTAAAACACTTCATGGCTCTAGGTACAATGCTTTGTCAATAGATGTAAGGATGTACTCTTAATCACATCCAAACCTGGGAGCTTGTTCTTCCCTGGTTGAGAGGAAGAAGAGTCCTCAAGGACCCTGTTTTCACAGGTCTCTTCCTGGATAAGAAAACCAGAATGGAGCTACCAGCAATAGAACAAGGGGATACAGTCTCAGGTTGTGCCTGGAGAAGTATAGGCTGGATGTTAGGAGGAAGTTCTTCACAGAGAGAGTGATTGGCATTGGAATGGGCTCCCCAGGGAGGTGATGAGGTCACCATCCCTGAAGGTGTTCAAGAAAAGACTGGATGAGGCCTTTAGTGCCATGGTGTAGATGACTGGATAGGGCTGGGTTATAGGTTGGACTGGATGATCTTGGAGGTCTCTTCCAACCTGGTTGATTCTATGATTCTATGATTCTACTCCAGAAAAAGGAATTCTACATTTCACAGAGTTAAAACATCAAACCCTGTTGCAGCTTGGGAAGGTGGTGTTGCTGGGTTTGCAAGGAGCAGAGGGAAAATTGCTGAGACTATAAATCTGCTGCCTTAATTAAATAACTTGTAGAGTGGGGTGGGGAAAAGCCTTCTTCAATGTGCTTGAAAATCTGAGAGATTGTGAAAACTAAGTGAAGAATGAAGAAATGTCATCCTCTGCTCAGCAGGAATTTAACAGGGGCTGGTTACATACTGAAAACAAATGACACAACTGAGGGAGTGTTGCAAAAAAACATAAATAATAAACAGGAGGAAAAAATTAATCTGAAAAGGAACATTTAATATAAATTGAAATAGTTCTTCAGAGCTAAGAAGGCTTCCTTATTTGTAAGTTAAAATTAGGTGATTCATCTTCAGGTTATCATGCTTCTGAGATTTGACAGGAATCTTGTTTGGATTTGTTAGGTGTTGCAGCTTTGTCCACAGATAAAATTTGGGCTCAGAGTATGTAGACTGGTAAATTTTGCTGCATTCCTACAAATACATTCTAGAAAATGCCTCATCCTCATGGGAGAAAAAAAAAATATTTGCATTATCTATACTCTTGAGTTGATGCAGCTTTTCTCTTTCCAGGATTTCTTTTATGCATGCAGCTTCAAATAAAGTTCTGGGGCAGAAGTATTTTGCAGATCCTGCATTGCTGTGATTGCAGCAGAATGCAGACTTTCCTCACAAGCTTTCCAGTTTTTCTTGCTCTTGTAGTTACAGAGATTCTGTGGGTAGAATGCCTCCTGTTTCACTGTAGCAGAGCCTGAACACACTGTGACTTATGTAGAAAATTCAAGTTTTACTTGGTAAAAGATAGGGCTGAAGGAGTTACAGAGCAAATTTTTTAGAGAACTCCGTTTCATTAGATTACAGAAATGGTGGCTTGGTTTATGTTCTCTTGTAGTTTGATATGTGATGCCCTTATTTATGTGATTTATTTATTTGACTCTGATTTCTGCCTATCATAGATTCAGAGAATCAACCAGGTTGGAAGAGACCTCCAAGATCAGCCAGTCCAACCTATCACCCAGCCCTATCCAATCAACTAGACCATGGCACTAAGTGTTTTTTCTTGAACATCTCCAGGGATGGTGACTCCACCACCTCCCTGGGCAGCCCATTCCAATGCCAATCACTCTCTCTGTGAAGAACTTCCTCCCATGGCACAACCTGAGATTGTGTCCCCTCATTCTGTGGCTGGTTGCCTGGGAGAAGATATCAACCCCACCTGGCTACAACCTCCGTTCAGGTAGTTGTAGACAGCAATGAGGTCTGCCCTGAGCCTTCTCTTCTCCAGCTAAACACCCCCAGCTCCCTCAGCCTCTCCTCACAGGGCTGTGCTCCAGGCCCCTCACCAGCTTCCTCACTCTTCTCTGGACACGTTCCAATACCTGAACATATCTCTTGAGTTAAGGGGCCTAGAAGTGAACACAATACTCAAGGTGTGGCCTGAGCACTGCTGAGTACAGGAGAAGAGTAACCTCCCTTGTCCTACTGACCACACTGTTCCTGATACAGGCCAGGATGCCACTGGCTCTCTTGGCCACCTGGGCACACTGCTGGCTCTGCTTGGGGTTGCTGTGGCCCAAGTGTAGAACCCTGCACTTAGCCTTGTTAAATCTCATCCCATTGGCTTCTGCCCACCCATCCAGCCTGCCAAGAGCCCTCTGCAGGGCTCTCCTACCCTCCAACAGATTGACACCTGTTCCTAGCTCGGTGAAGACTTACTGGACTCAATCCCCTGGTCCAGACCACCTGCTCTAGTGGGAGGTGTCCCTGCCTATGGCGGGGGGTTGGAGCTGGATGATCCTTGAGGTCCCTTCCAACCTAAACCATTCTATGATTCTATGATTCTATGAATAAAGATACTGAACAGGACTGGGCCCAGCACTGATACTTGGGGAACACTGCTAGTGACAGCTGCCAACTGGATGTGGCACCATTCACCACCACTCTCTGGGCCTGGCCCTCCAGCCAGTTCTTGACCCATATCAGAGTGAATCTGCCCAAGCCACAAGCTGCCAGCTTTGCCAGGAGCTTGTTGTGGCAGACAGTGTCAAAGGCTTTGCTGAAGTCCAGGTAGACTACATCCACAGCCTTCCCCATGTTCACCAGGCAGGTAACCTGATCATAAGAGGAGATCAGGTTGGTCAGGCAGGACCTGCCTTTCCTAAACCTATGCTGGCTGGGTCTGATCCCTCAAGATGACCTGTTCCATGACCTTGCCTGGCACCAAGGTGAGGCTGACAGGTCTGTAGTTTTATGATTCCTCCTTCTGGTCCTTCTTGTGGATGGGCATCACATTGGCCAGCTTCCAGTCTCCAGGGACCTCTCCAGTGATCCAGAACTGTTGATAAATGATGGACAGTAGCATGGCCAGCTCATCTGCCAGCTCTCTCAGCACTCTAGGATGGATCCCATCCTGGTCCTATGGACTTGTGAGGATACAAGTGGCTCAGCAGGTCCCTTACTTCCTCCTGCATTACAGGGGGCCTATACTGGTCCCAGTATATCTGCCAGCTCAGGGGGCCAGTTGTCCTGGAGACAACCTGTCCCACTATTGAAGATTGAGGCAAAGAAGGTGTTCAGTACCTCTGCCTTTTCCTCATGTTTTGTTACCATATTCCCCTCTCCATCAAATAAGGAGTGGAGGTTGTCCTTGCCCCTTCATTTGCAATTGCTATATTTTAATTTGACTTGTTGCCTGGAGATACGTTCCCCACTGGAGATTTCTGCCAGGGGTTCATGATCTCCACCTTTCTTCCATGTGAAGACAGTGCTGTGGTTAGAATGAGAGTAGGAAAATGGGTCTCAGCACACCTAAATGTCTGGATTTGTTCAGGTTACTGCTTTTATCTGTATCTAGCCTTTCACTGATGCTAGTTTCCAGCTCAGGCAGTTGATTGAATATCTCTGTTAACAGAAAATCAAATAAATGATCTGTTTATATTAATATTCTGGGCTAAGATGGATTTGGCATTAGCTGATTTTTGTGCAGTTGGAAGAGGCAGGCAAACCAATCTTTCATATTAGACTTTCAAAACTGAAAAACACTGAATTGAATCACCTCTTCATTGTATGGCCACAATGTGAGGAATTATGGTAGGTATGAATCCACTTTATAGACAAAATGACTGCCCTCCTGTGATTGTAGCATTTGAATTTACTCAGCATCACTATTTGATAGTACAGAGTCTGTAGGATTTGATATTTGTCTTAGGAGCATGGATTTGTGGCTGCGATACTTTGATATCTGTTATCCAATTTAATCATCACATATTTTACCCATACATTTTAACTGGGGGACAGCACTAGTGTTTCAGTTCTGCTGTGAGGATAGGCTGAAGGAACTGGGGTTGTTCAGACTAAAGAACAGAAGAACTGGGAGGTGGTACCTTATAGCTGCCTGCATTACTTGAAAGGATCCTACAAAAAGGCTGGAGAGGGAGTTTTCTTGAGGGTGTCTAGCAGTAGGACAAGGAGGAATGGTTTGAAGCTGAGGGAAAGTAGGTTTAGACTGGATCTTAGGAAGAAGTTCTTCAGTATGAAGGTGGTGAGACTCTGGAATAGGCTGCCTCCTCCTTAGAAGTGTTCAAGGTCAGGCTGGATGAGGCCTTGAGCAGCTGAGTCTAGTTGAGAAGTGTCCTTGCCCATACTGGGAAGGTTGGAGTAGATGATCTCTGAGGTCCTTTCCACCTTGGGCCATTCTATGGAAAACAACACAAACCAAGACAAAACTTAAACACCAAACCTAATTTTATGGTTCTAAAAGTTCCAAAATAGCTGCCTGTTGTCACTATTTCCAGTCATGCTATCATGGCATTTACCTGATCTTCAGCACAAGAGCACTTCCATGATCACAATAGTTAGCAGGCAGAAGTGAGCAGTAAAGTTCTAGATTAAATTTTATGTGCATCTTTAGTTCTGAATGGTGCATAGTGCCACAGTATCACAGTATCACACAGTATCACCAAGGTTGGAAGAGACCTCACAGATCATCAAGTCCAACCCTTTACCACAGAGCTCAAGGCTAGACCATGGCACCAAGTGCCACGTCCAACCTTGTCTTGAACAGCTCCAGGGACGGCGACTCCACCACCTCCCTGGGCAGCCCATTCCAGTAGCCAATGACTCTCTCAGTGAAGAACTTTCTCCTCACCTCGAGCCTAAACTTCCCCCGGCGCAGCCTGAGGCTGTGTCCTCTCGTTCTGGCGCTGGCTGCCTGAGAGAAGAGAGCAACCTCCCCCTGGCCACAACCACCCCTCAGGTAGTTGTAGACAGCAATAAAGTCACCCCTGAGCCTCCTCTTCTCCAGGCTAAACAATCCCATCTCCCTCAGCCTTTCCTCGTAGGGCTGTGCTTGAGGCCTCTCACCAGCCTCATCACCCTTCTCTGGACACGCTCAAGCATCTCGATGTCCCTTCTAAACTGGGGGGCCAAGAACTGAACACAGTACTCAAGGTGTGGTCTAACCAGTGCAGAGTACAGGGGCAGAATGACCTCCCTGCTTCTGCTGACCACACCATTCCTGATGCAGGCCAGGATGCCACTGGCTCTCTTGGCCACCTGGGCACACTGCTGACTCATGTTCAGGCGGGTATCAATCAGCACCCCCAGATCTCTCTCTGTCTGGCTGCTCTCTTGATTTGAACTAGAGTTAGCTTCAGCCAAACAGTAAGACATCAATTTAATGTTCTCAGTGTTTCAGGGGAAAAAAAAAAAAAATATTCAGAAAAATCTTGAATTACTTTAATGTCGTGAAACAGTTTGCCCACAGCTACTACTTGAGATGTTCTCAATTGGTAGCAGCAATGCATAATTATGGCCCTTCTGTGTGGTGATTTTCACTGTAGTTACTTTCCTATACTTTAAAACTTTTTTTTGGTGGTAAGAATTGGCCTAGGCTAACAGTTTATTCACTTATGCTGTGTGTAGAAATATGGAAAAGACAGCAGTTATGAATTATGATTCTCTATTTGGAACATTAGTCTCTTCTTATTTCCCTAACCAGATCCAAAATGGAGAGGGCCAGATTTTCAGCTGGCTTTCTTAACTGAGGCCTCAAACTCTATGAGTACATCCATTTTTCATGCTGCAAGCAGAAGCACTCTGAAACCTTGTGGGTGCAATTAAGATTTCAGAGCCTGCTGAAAATTCACGCCAGAATACTGAGTTGGGTTGGGTTTTTTTTTTCATTTTCATGTATTTTAACTGACATATTGCAGGTTTAAGTTGGGTTTTAATTTTGCTTTACCCATAGTTAAATCATAGTTCTTGCATGGCAAATTCATATAGATACATCTATAAACATGGGATTTGTTTAGCAAGCTGTTGTACACATAACTTACAGATAACAGGAAAAAAGAGAATATGTGGTTGAAATGAATTATTAGTGGTGCCATTGTGCCAACATGCTTAGTAGTTCTGATACTTCTGTCAGGGGTAGTCATTGCTATTGTCTCAACGTTTGAACCTGTCTCTTACCACTATACAAATCTGTTAACTCTGTGCCACTTATGGAAATAACTTTCTCTGTTTGTGTGTGTGTGAATTAAAGCTAATAACAATTGAGCTCCTCTTAGAATAAAGTTGGCATTCTGACAGTGCCACCAAGACAAACACTTCTGGACAACACTCTGCATTTTTAGCTATCAGAAAGTATTCCCACTGAATTCATTATTGAAGTGTGCAGAGTTCAGAAGTTACTGTTGCAGGCAGCACATATCTTAAATTTAAATAAGATCAAAGGCTGACTGCATTTGAAACATATAATAATATTAGGGTGAAACTTTGTTGTTGTTGTTGTTCTCTTTGCAGTGGTATCCTGCCTTATTAAAGCTGAGGGATTGGCTTTGTGCATAACTTTCCCTCCCTTCTTTTTTCTCGTTCCTTCTGTTTTTAAGCTCTCATACACAATTACCCCACAGTGGTAGCACATATTGAGTCATGTGGATCCAAAAATTGTTTCCAGCATTTTTTAAATTAAAAATCTTCCAAGCTTAACCCCTCCTCACGTTTACTGGCAGCAGAGATCGTGGTGTTTTCGCCAGATCACCTTTCATTTCATCTACTTCACTGTGGAATTATCTTCTGCCTCTGAAGCTTTCTTTCAAAGCCACTATAAAAATAAATATGAGAGTGACAGTTCACCACAACATCACATCTAGTTGCATTTATGAAAAGATTCAATGTTTTTACATATTGCTAACAGAAAAGGTTTTTCATTTTTTTTTATGACTTTATAACTTCAAACTTTGCAAACTTGCCACTTGCCTTTGGATGTTTTGCACTCTTTTCACTCCAAACTAATGACCAAACTTTGCTAACCCTCCCGTGGCTTTCCGCTCAGCGCACTTGTTGGTCTTGTTGCCATTTTGAGCCATGTGTCTGTAACTGAGTTGAAGCTGAGGCTTATAAAGTCTTGTGGTCCTCTCTTCCTACAAGGCTTCCACAAGATGCACCAGCTGGGAGGGCTGTTTGGAGCATCTAAGAAAGCAAAACATGTGTAACTTGGTATGTCTGAATAAAATGTTTTCTGTTGCAAATCAAACAGGGATTTTGCAGTGCTATGTCTTAATGGCTTTTAAGAAGATCTGTATGTTTAATTGATGTTGTCTTTGGAAACTTACAAGGGAGGAGTAGCTATTTAATTACATATACATTAATATGTATTTAGTCTATTTAGTTAAAGGCTTTCTGTGGGAGATAATTAAAGCATATGAAGGCAGAGTCTTCTGGCACTTGGGTATGGTGACATTAGACAGGCCGTGCATATATCATGTGTGTCTCAATCTTAGAATCCAAAAATTAGTGTTGGAGTCAAAAAAGGTTGTATTTCTTCATTAGCTGTTCCCAAGGAAGCAAAGATCCCAGAGGAAGCCAAAGAACATTAATTTTTATCACAACATGGAATCTTTCAGGTCTGAATGGCAGCACGCAGCTGCTTGGGGCTCTCTGAACTCTATTACAGCTCTATATATCTCTAGGCAAAACAGAGGAAGGAGTTGTCATTGGCAAGTGAAGTGTTCAGAATGCATGAAGTGTTTTATTGTTTCAGTGATCAGCTATGGTCCCTAAAACATTTTCTAGGGAGTTAGCTGTTTTTGATGGGAAATCTGGCTAATATGTAATAAAAGCAGTACCTGACCTTCCTTGAGAGTTGTAGCTGTCTTTTTTTTCTAACAAGTCTTTACTGTGTCCATGTGAAGTTCGCATATTTATAAGTACATGCAGAAACAACAAATCATTCCATGGTTAGTGCAAAAATGAATGTTTCTTTACAGCTCTTTGTAACTGCTGCTGTGTCTGCCTAAATAGTGATTTGCTGTTGGGATTTTGCAGAAAGTTCTGTGTGTCCTCTCTGAGGTAGTGAATGTCCTTAGGTGAGCTGCTGAATGAAAACTGCCAGTTTCTGGGTATGTTCATTGCTGCTGTCTCTTAAGCATCAGGGAGATTTAAAACAAAATGTCTTTGCAAGGCATGGTGAGTAATGGGACAAAGTGCATCTTTTATTGTGCCAGAGCTTGAGAAAAGGAAGGGGATGCAGAGTGGAAATAGTGAATGGTTGAATGGTTAAAGAAATTAAGTTGTGGAGTGTTATCCTATCCCTCTTCTACCCCAACCTGGCCTAGGACTTTAAGAAAACATACGTATGGAAGTATTCTGAATCTTCAGAGATACAGAACTAGCAATAATACCACATTTTGCTGAAGAAAGACATGGTTTCTGGACATGTGGTCCTGAGGAGGGACTGAAGTGAGGGAAGTGCAGCACTTACACCTATTAATATCAATACCCAGAGTATACTGTGTGCTGTCAGTGAGAGAAAATTTAGACTTACATTGCAGTTATGTGAAAGGGAATTCAGAGCTGTGGATAATGGGCCCCTGAAATAATAACAGTCTCTGGTATGAGAGGTTTTAGTTGTTTCATTTCCCCCTGTATATGTAAGAAAAGCTAATAGAGAGAAACTTAGAAGTAGTGTAAGTTTCCTGCTTAGTTCTAAATCTGCCTGTTTACGAAGGAAGAAGCAGAAGTCTCACTCTACTCCCATTAATCTCTTGAAAGTGGAGCAGAAATATTTGCTGATCAACAGTGTCAAATCCTGCAAAGCAATCCAGTAGGATGAATTTCAGAGAATTTTCCTTGCTTATAGCAGGAGGTCAGAATCCATCAGGGCTCTAAGTCCTCTCATAGTGGCTTGCCATAAAATGAAGCCTGTCTGACAAGGATGCTGAATTCTGTCAGCTGGTAGGTAGCAATAGAGGGTATTTTTGCCAGACTTTTCAGTCAATGTTTTTAAAAACAGGGATGTTAGAGATTAAGCATTCATTTTAAGAATTCATTGAGTCAGCAGTGCTTCTTTGCTTTGTTTGGTTATTTATTTGTTTATTTTCATCAAGTAAATATTTTTGTGTCAGTGCGAGAAACTACAGTGTTGGAAACTACTCAAGGCCACACCTTGAGTACTGTGTCCAGTTCTGGGCTCCTCAATTCAAGAGAGATGTTCAGGTGTGTCCAGAGAAGGGTGATGAAGTTGGTGAGAGGCCTGGAGCACAGCCCTGTGAGGAGAGGCTGAGGGAGCTGGAGTGGTTTGGCCTGGAGAAGGCTCAGGGGTGACCTCATTGCTGTCTACAACTACCTGAAGGGAGGTTGTAGCCAGGTTGACATCGGTCTCTTCTCCCAGGCAACCAGCAACAGAACAAGGGGACACAGTCTCAAGTTGTGCTGGGGGAAGTATAGGCTGGATGTTAGGAGGAAGTTCTTCACAGAGAGAGTGATTTGCCATTGGAATGGGCTGCCCGGGGAGGTGGTGGAGTCACCGTCCCTGGATGTATTCAAGAGAAGACTGGATGAGGCACTTAGTGCCATGGTGATTGGCTAGGGCTGGGTGCTAGGTTGGACTGGATGATTGTCCAGCCTGGTTGATTCTATGATTCTATGATGCATGGTTCTGAGATTTTCTGCTGCTGCCCCTTAGTGTTTTCTAGTTGCTCAGTTTCCCAATACTGCTTGTAAAACCGAAAGGGATTTTTGAGATGGTGGTTTAACTCACTTTTTTTTTTCCCTGGAGGGTTATGAGCCTAGCCTCTGTGTTGGTTATTTCCTTTGTGCAAACAGCCATTCCTTGACAGAACTTTCGGAGGAGGCAATGTGCATGTTCATGGTTATGGGGTGGAAAAGTTTAGTGGGCTGTGATTTTGCTTCTTTGTGGAAGAGAAGTCACAGCTCTGCCTTCTTTACTGGCCATGCCATAGGTCTACAGTTGCTTATGGGACTTTGGGGATATGGCAAGGCCTTTTCTGTTGAATGTCTGTGTAATTCCAAACAGTGTGAACTTTTCAAATCACTTGAGAAGTGCCCCAGATGGTGTGACATTCTGCTTCATGGGAAGATTTGAAAGTATTCCCTTTGCATAATTTCTGGTTAACTATTTCATTACGTTTGAAAGGGGAGAACACCAAAGCCAAGAACTCTGTTGACATTTTGGTGGTGTTTGTTTAACCTCCTAGTGCACAGGCTACATTTGTTGAAAAATATTATTCTTACCTTTGCAAATCATCAGTAATTAATTCCCTTGGAAATATCTACTGCTGCACACAGGCAGCTTGGGAGGCTGCTGACAGATCATAGTTTTACATCAGGTGCTAACAAATTGATTATTAAATTTCATAACTAGCTGATTTATAGCAACAACTTAATTTCTGTATCTCTAATGCATTCACTTACTGTATTTTCAAATAGTGTAGACCACTTGGATTGCTTTGTTGCTTCTAATAATGAATTGAGCACAACATATGAGATGTAAATGCCTTGCCCAGTGCAGTAATGTACCACGTACTTGTGAAGAGTGCAAGATATTTGATGGTTTTCATAGAATCATAGAATGGTTTAGGTTGGAAGGGACCTCAAGGATCATCCAGCTCCAACCTCCTGCCATAGGCAGGGACACCTCCCACTAGAGCAGCTTGCTCAAGGCCAGCCTGGCCTTAAACGCCTCCAGGGAGGAAGCATCCACAACCTCCCTGGGCAACCTGTGCCAGTGTCTTACCACCCTCACTGTAATGAACTTCCTCCTAACATCCAGTCTAAATCTCCCCTCTTCCAGTTTAAACCCATTACCCCTCGTCCTGACATTGCTAGACCTTGTCAATAGTCCCTCCCCAGCCCTCCTGTAGACTCCCTTTCAGATGATACATTCATAATTAAGAATGTCCTTGCTAATTCTAGGTGCATTTTAGCTTTCACTAAATTGTAGATGGACTGAGCAGCAATGTGAGAGTTTTCCAGAACTTCTGCCTTGCTTGCAGTTGAAGCATTGTATCCTTGAGCCTCAGTCATGCTGTGAAAGATAAGAAACAGTGACTACATGTCATGATGGGGCAGCTCATGTTTGAGTCCCAGTGCATACCTAAATTGTTATGGTAGAACACCATAGCTCACTTAGTATGATATAAGTCACTGACTGAAAACATATTAAGGAGACACAGGGGTAAATTTTCAAAACACTCTGCAAAGTTGTAACTGTAGAGTGTTTCCAGAAATATCAAATAGGTGCCGTGGTTAGAGGGAGCTTTATCAACACACAAAGTAAACACTAAAGAAGATTTTCTTTTGCCCCTGCCATTTTTTTCTTGGCCTTGGCTGTGCCTGTGACATAGAATTACAAATTATTTTAAACTGAGAGTAGATTTTTTTTTCCCCCTCGTACTCAGGAGGAAGCCTAATGTAGATTGCAGCAATGTTTTTAATGAACTTGTGAAATCAAGGTCATAGTTCTGCTATTGCTTAAAAATTCTCCTGTCATGAAGCAAAATAGTAGTGCCAGATGTGTAGTGTGATTTGTCATGTATCTGAAATTTTTTGTTCCTGCATAATGATACATTCAGTGATACAGAGCTCTGCACCACTGAGATTAGAATCTGTCATCTGTGGCTGAAAATCGTAACTATGTGGTGGTTCTCACATAGGTAATCTCATTCATTTCTTGGTCTTTAAATGTCCAGTTCACAAAAACTTAGATGACAGTTTTCAGTAATTGGACCTTTGTTATCAGTCTGACGAGAGATGCTGTTAGCTTAATGGCTGTGGATCCAAATCTGAGAGGTGGTTCATCCTGAGCTGAAATGAAGCACAACAGCAATATCTATTGGCACAACCCTTCAGCTTTCTATGCTGTGGTGTTTTCTAGATAAATCAATTTTTAACTATTTAAAGTGAGAAATGCTAATTAAAAAAAAAAAAAGGATTTCTGAACTGGAATCAGATATTACTTTTTCAGTGTGGAATGTTTTAAAACATTTGTCCCTCTATTTAGCTTTATATTTCTGCAGAGATTTCTCTAACAGAATATTGTAAATGCTTTTAATGGTCTCTCTAATGTCGATTACTTTTACTTAAAAAGTTAGACCAAAATGTTTGGAAACTGCAAGAAAGGAGTGAAGAGGTTTTGTTCTGTTTCTTTGTTGTTGTTTTATAGTTAAACCCAATTAAATGACCACACAATTTGAAAGTGACTACTTTGTATAGTTTTGTAATTTTGTAATAATTAATTGAGCTGACAGATTTCATAGAATCGTAGAATGGTTGAATATCTCCAGGGACGGGGCCCTAACCACTTCCCTGGGCAACCTGTTCAGTGTTCACCACCCTCATGGTAAAGAACTTGTTCCTAACATCCAAACTAAGTCTAACTCTAGTAGGTATAGAGTGGGTTTTTTGCCTTTGGTAGCTAGTTTGTAATTAGTATTAATGACAGATACTACAATTTGCATAAGTAGAATACAGTTTTAAGTCATATGTGAGTCCTTTCCATCTTCCTGTGGTCTGTTGATTCATTGCACTCTGCTCTGGTAAGACCTCACCTGGAGTACTGCATCCAGTTCTGCTGCCCGAAACAGGAATGACATGGACCTGGTGGAGCAGGTCCAGAGGAGGGCCACAAAGATAATCAGGGGACTGGAGCACCTCTGCTGTGAGGACAGGCTGAGGGCGCTGGGATTGTTCAGTCCGGAGAAGTGAAGGCTCTGGGGAGGCCTAATAGCAGCCTTGCAGTACCTGAAGAGGGCCTGCAAGAAGGCTGCAGAGGGACTGTCTGCAAAGGCCTGAAGTGATAGGACGAGAAGCAGTGGTTTGAAATTAGAGGAGATTTAGATTGGATTTAAGGAACAAGTTCTTTAGCATGAGGGTGGTGGAACAGTTGAACAGGTTGTCCAGGAGGTAGTTGAGGCCCCATCCCTGAAGATATTTAAGGTCAGGCTCAACAGGGCTCTGGGCAACTTGGTCTAGTGGAGGATGTCTATGCTCCCTGCAGAGGTGCTGGACTAGATGACTTTGGGAGATCCCTTCCAACCCAAACTGTTCATGATTCTGTGACAGTACATATGACAATTATCAAACAGAATGATGATCTTTTAGGCAGTGCCATATCAGCTTTTGCAGGGAATGGTGATAGTAGTTTTGTTGTTGTTGCTGCCATCCTGTGTGCTTCAGTTCTCATACAGTAGGCTCTTACACCAAAAATTGCTTCTGTGTTGAAGAAACTTCCTTTTCCCAGCAGATTTACAAATCTGTAAACTAATTCTTGGTAGAGCTTTTCACAGAATTTCAGAGGAGATGATGAATCATCCAAATTTGCCACACATGGACTCTTAAGCTTCATGAGGCTTTGTTTTCCTCATGGCAAGTGCATCTCAAACAGGCAAAATGATCTCGGGTTTGAAACGTTATGATAAAATATACCTCAAAAGGTCAGGTACCTTTTAAAAATATGCTGCTGCATATCTTAGTAAATAGCCTGCTTGCACTGTATTGAGTGTGGCTGCAAGGGTGAACAAGGACCTGCCTTTTTTGCCACTTGGTTTGAACAGAAATAGGGAACCTTGCCTTTGAAACGACAATCCCCCCTTATCTTCCATTTCCTCTGCAGCTGTAGTGTGCATGTGAAGATATTATGTGTTTAAGTGTGTCCCAGTTTGAGGCCACAAGCTACCCAGGACTGCAGGAGAGAAACTACTCTTACCCCTTTCCAGGAGTAAGAATGAGGATACTGCACACTGATTACTGAGGACATAGTGGCTGGAAAGCAGCCAAGCAGAGAGAGACCTGGGGGTGCTGGTTGACAGCTGACTGAACGTGAGCCAGCGGTGTGCCCAGGTGGCCAAGAAGGCCAATGGCACCCTGGCCTGTATCAGGAATAGTATGGTCAGCAGGGCCAGGGAAGTCATTCTGCCCCTGTACTCAGCACTGGTTAGGCCACACCTTGAGTTCTGTGTCCAGTTCTGGGCCTTTCAATTTAAGAAAGATGTTGAGGTGCTTGAATATGTCCAGAGAAGGGCACCAAGGCTGGCGAGGGGGCAGGAGCACAGCCCTGTGAGGAGCTGCTGAGGGGGCTGGCGTTGTTCAGCCTGGAGAAGGCTCAGAGGAGACTTTATTGCTCTCTACAACTACCTGAAGGGAGGTTGTAGCCAGCTGGGGTTGGGAAGGCTCAGTGGAGACTTTATTGCTCTCTACAACTACCTGAAGACTTTATTGCTGTCTACAACTACCTGAAGGGAGGTTGTAGCCAGGTGAGGTTGGTATCTTCTCCCAGTCACCCAGTGACAGAACAAGAGGACACAGCCTCAGGTTTAGGCCGGACTCTAGGAGGAAATTCTTCAAGGGAAGAGTGATTGGTCATTGGAATGGGCTGCCCAGGGAGGTGGTGGAGTCACCATCCCTGGAAGTGTTTAAAAGGAGGCTGGATAAGACACTTAGTGCCATGGTTTAGTTAATTAGAAGGGTTAGGTTGGACTCAGTGATCCTGGAGGTCTCTTCCAACCTGGTTAATTCTGTGATTCTGTGAAGTTTAAAGAGAGATTCTATTTACAAGAGCATATACACAAAAGCAACCAGGCAGAATAAATACAGAAGTCTTTAAGCCCAAAGTGGCCTTCTAAAATCCTCCACCCCTTCCACCCTCAGTTGGCCTGAGGGTAGGCCGAAACTGCCCTCCCCAGATGGGGCCTACAAGGTCTCACTCAGCAGGCTGCGTGACACAGCTCAATTCCCTGCCAGCCAGGAGCCATCTCCCCCACGATCCATGAGATAAGGAACGTGTGTTGTTCCCAGAGAGGAGTGAAGGGAGGAGAGGCAGGGAAGTGAAGGGCATCAGTTAGGCACTGCCTTCTAAGCTATGATACCAGAAGACAGAATAGAAGAACAATATTACAATTTCCTGGGACAAGCAGGTCCATCCCCCTGGGATGGGCTCTTGTCCTTATGGTTTTGTTAAGGGAGACCTAGGATCTCTCAAACTAGCACAAAGTGTCACTGACCAAATGAGAAATGCAGCACTTCCTGAAGTACACAGATGTTTCACACAGCCTCTGAAGCTTTTTGTTAAAATTTTCCAAGTTGGCACAGGTACAGCTATTGGATTGTTAACTTCTTATTAAAGCAGGCTACATTGGTAGCTTTCCCAGCGGGCATGAAGTTGAGGTGTATTTTAATAAGACAACACAGCCCACTGTTTATGGCAGTGCTTATGTAGCTTTTTCACTATGCACCTAAGGTGCATTTGAGTCCCGTGAAATGTGGGTTGGTTGTTTTTTTTAAACTGGGCTATCAAAATCTTGGGTTTTCAGATGTGCCTGATGGAAACTAATTACTTAGATTGGGCTCCGTATTTCATATTCTTTTCCAGAATTCCTTTTGCAGATGCTCAGAGCTGCAGTATTTGTGTCCTTCAGCCATGTAGGTAAATGATCTGACTCTGGGTCCCCTGTCATATTTTGTGTGTAGGGCTGTGAGGGAGTACTTGGACAGAACAGAGGAAAAGCAGCTATGTTTCCTAGTTGTGCTTCATTTATTATCTTCAGGATTAGAGTTTATGTCAAGTGGTTGATTTTGTATCATGGGATTTGGCCAATTGCAGTGAAGACATAATAGGCTGAAAGGGGCTAAACAAACAGATGTGACATACTATTGTAGTGTAGGGATATAAAAGATATTAGTGAACAGTGAATGGGGGAATTAAAGGTATTTGTTTGGGAATCATTATTTCATATGACCTTTCATGTTTAATTATGTCAGGGGCAAAGATGCCAGATGCAGAGTCTCAAGTTTGAGGTTTTCAGCTCAGGTACACTTGCTGAGGTCTGCTGCATCAGATTCTGAATCAGTCTTGTTGCCAAGTTTTTCCTAGTGATGATACTCCTAGTGTAGATCCATCTGAGGTCTGAGAACCAGAGTCTTTGCTGTGTTTCGTGAGGACTTGAAAAGAGCTAAGAGAGAACAAAAAGGATGTTTGTCCTTGATCTTGCTGTGGAGTTTGGGAAGGCTGCAAGGTATATAGCATCCTGAGATTGCAGTGAAAACATTGAACAATTTGAAGTTTTCTGGGCCTGCTTTTGAGTGAGAGAGTTATGCGACAGACTAGGTTCTTTGCCAGCTTAGTTTAGTAGAATCTTATCTTCACAAAGCAAATTAGGAATGCTTCATTTCAAAGTTCCTCCATTGTGGCATTTCTGTTTAAACTGGGTTAGCTGAGTTCAGTGAGGAAGGATTTGGTCTGAAGAATCTCATCTGCATTGTGTGCAGTTTTCCCACCAAAGATTGCAGCTTCTGGAGCACTTTTTTTTTCCACTTAATCACTTTTCCCCTGCCACTCGTGCAAATGTAATGCATAGGTGTGTATCCTACACAAGAAAATGATAGTAGTTGCTCCGCTGCTAGAAAAGTTTCTTTTCTAAATGCTTTAGAAGGTGACTGAGGTATTTCCAGTGGCCTGCCCATTCACATCAGACATCCATCCACTAGTGTTGTGAGTGTTCAGGGCATACAAAGTTGGCTATGATCTGATTGGTTTCCCCCACCTTGAGCACCACAGCTGTGTCTCCCTGTGGCCAGCTGTGGCCAGCTGTGCTGCCTGTGGCCAGTGCAGGGCAGCTCCTTCTGAAATCACCCTGCAGCTGCCCTGCCGCCAGAGCCTTCACACCTACACCGAAGGCACACTTTGGTTCACATAGCAATGCAATGACTCATATTTCTTGGAGATTTCTTTTCCCTGATGAGATTTGATCCAATACTTCTAATTGTTTAGGCCTCTTCACATACTGATCTGCAATGCTGCTGTGTTTGGGACTCCCTGGTGTTTGACGGAGGATGACCTGGAGTCAACCTTCCAGGTGAACCACTTGGGACACTTCTATCTCGTCCAGCTTCTGGGAAACATTTTACGCCAGTCATCTCCTGCCAGGGTTGTGGTGGTGTCCTCCGAGTCACACAGGTTGGTGAATGTTGCCTTTGATTTAGCTGAAGTCTTTAAACCATACAGCATGAAAAAGTTATGGCAGAGCTGCAGAAGTTTGTGAAAATGCAAGGCCTTGCTCTCAAAGCGTATTCCTTTGAATAATCTTTTTAAAAATAGAAGCATTACTAATGCCTGTGGATGTTACTGGATTTGGCTCTGTTGCTGGCTAAAGTGTGTTCTACTTTTAGAACAGTGTGTAGGTATTTTTTGATCATTCTTTGTATAAATGCAGATTTTCACCGCGTTTCAGACCACTCATTGATTTTGTGAGGAGATGGAATAATAATTGATTGAATCTGAATGGCATGACCTGTATTGATTTGTCATTCAACAACTTCAACATCATACTGAGAAGAATGTGCAGTTATTTTAGCAGGAGAAACAATGCAATTAAAACCTGCGAGATGAAATCCAATTGTTTTATAATGAGAAATTAGGGAATTCAATGCAGACATTAGCTGTATAATTGTAAAATGGGAAGTAGTGTAGTTAATATGTATTAGAGATCCAGCCATGCTTCTTTTGGTAATTTTTTTAATTAAAATGTTAGCTGCTCATCTTTCCTACTGCCAGGAGAAGTAGAGTTGGCCAAAAAAAAAATAAAAAAGAAGATGTTAATGTGGTTTGCCTTAATTCAGACATGTTTGTGGTGTTTGTGTTAATAACTGAAAAGGTGAGTTTGATTTAAATTAAGCTCCTTGTGCAAAATGCATGCCCCAGTTCTGAATTTTAGTAGGCACCAACCCCTTACTGCCTTGTGATTTAGTTCAGAGACTGCAGGATTAGCCCTGTAATGTCCAGCTTTAAACGTTGCTGTTGATTTCGATTTCATTTTTGGTTGTATGTAGCAGCTCCAGCAAAGCAATGTGTGAGTGCCTCCTTTTTTTCTCCCCCCGCCCCTCCTGTCTTCATATTTCTGAAATGTTTTAGTGACCCAGAATGAAGCTTATTTTTTTAATCATGTTTCCATAAAATGTAACCCCAGGGACCTGGTAGAGAGAGACCAGCCAAGGGTCGGGCTGAAACCTTTATCACTTCCAAACACAGAGGCTTATGGTATAAATGACATACTGCAGATAGATTTACTTTTACCGTTTTAAATTTATGATGGCTGAAATGAAAGGAAGCAATAGAAAATGCCAGTAATAATCCTCCCCAGTGTTAAAAGACATGAAATGTCTAGTAATTAGGTGGTAACAAAATCTGGACATCCTTATCTTTGCAAATCACACCAGGTTTGTGAAATCAAGTAGCAGAGTCCTGTTAGGAGTGAGAGAGGCTACTGTGGGGCAAGCAAGATAGCTCTAGAAATAAATCTGCCAACTCCAATCACTTGCCAGATGTGGAGGGCACAATGGGATAGGTATAAATGAGCTGTTATTTAATGGGAGATTATGTTGAATTGTCAGCTGCTTGTTCCCCTTTGTAAGTTTGTATCCCTGGTAGTATTTTAAATGACATCTTTGTTTTTCAGTGTATTAAGTGCTATGTGTAACTAGAGTGCACATCTCTGGACATCTTTATCTGTGTTTTCAGAAACAATTTCTAAAGTGCTCGTGGCTAAGATCAGCCACGCTTTCTAGAAACTCAAAGAAGAATAAATAAGGGTCTGTGTTAGAATGAAATAATAAATGCAACTAGTAAATTTCTCTTTTTTAAGGGGTCAGATTCATGTGTAATGGCGAATGTTAAATTAGTATGCTTTCCCTCCCCCAATCTGTTTAATGGCAAGCAGTTGATTTAAGGAGTTAGTTTAGAGGTTAGGTAGTAGTACTTTCTGACCTACTTGAGAACTCTGAGCCTTAAACTATGTTGTAAAACAGAAGTGTTGGTATCTAATTACTTCCATAAACCTTGGCTGGATCTTTTCGCTGGAGTCAAGACCCCCTGTTAGGGGAAAACTAAAGCCCTGTGTTTGCAGAAAGCATTAGACTAAACTGCTCCAAGGCAAAATATTTATTTGCCTCTCTGGTTCTTCACTGATTTTCAGTTGGTTCTCTGGATTTGGCGCAAATGATTTCTGTTTAAATTAAGCTTTTGGGTGCTTTAAGCACATCATATTAAAATCAGAATAATAAGGAGGTCGACTTTCCTTCTGTCTATATTTCTGTGTTGTTAATTTGATTGTACAGCCCTTATCCTTCTGCATTCCCGGAGATTGCCAATGTAAGTCAAACTGACCCACATAAGCACACTTGCAGGACTGGACTCAAAATACGCCACCATAACACAGTGTACACAAAGTAATTTATTTATAGATCATTTCTGGTGTCATAAATTATTACTTGAGGAATGAATATAGGAAATTCCTCCCAGAATAGTCCTGTTAATTTCAGAAACGTGTTTTATCTAAACAAAAATTGTGAAACTGAAGGGCTAATTCTGCAAGATACAGAACATCCTGGGTTCCTCTTGACTTCAAATACTGGGGTTGCTTTTCTCTGAGTGTATTATAATTCTCCTCACAGCATGAATGTAGAAATTCCAGCTGATCTCTTCATTTCTGGGCATGAGATGCAAAATTAGTAAGGATATTTTAAAACATTTTTCTAGTGTGTACTGTAATTATGTTTATCCCTGTTCTCCCCAG
This sequence comes from Tricholaema leucomelas, assembly GCA_013400475.1. Taxonomy (NCBI): domain Eukaryota; kingdom Metazoa; phylum Chordata; class Aves; order Piciformes; family Lybiidae; genus Tricholaema lacrymosa; species Tricholaema leucomelas. The sequence continues at coordinate 2,601,118 of WAAF01016144.1, read as the reverse complement.
CTGATTCTGAAAACTCTGAGTGTTAAAAAATGCTTGCTAAATCCTTTTTATTTTTAGAAGCCCTTCTGAATGAAACATAGATCTGTTACTAAATGCAGTATTATTTCCTAGTATTAAGATATACCAGTAAATTGGCACATGGAATTTTAAGAACTGGGGGAGGGGGGGAATGCTATGTGGAAACTTCATTTTCTTCATCTAAATGTCTTTCGAACATTCACTACTTTGTTATTAAAAAGAAAAAAAATAAAAAGAAAAGGAATGAAACAAACAGCTGGTGTTTAATGACTCTGTCAGCCCCAATTAAAAAACATCAACTAGTTACTTTGATTTGTGTTCAGCCATGCCGTGGGTATACTTAAAAACATTATACTCTGCCAGAACTCATTTTGGCTTTGTTTATATTTATCTTTTAAACATATAAGACTATTGATGGCAAGTTACCAAGGTTATAACCCCTTTATATTCATCAATTTTTAATCTAAAAAAAGAGTCTAAGAGGCAGTGAGACTCATCCATAGTTACTTGAACATTAAACTGAAAGTGTGCAGTCTGTGAACACTGGCTAAAATAAGCAGGGGAAGGGAAGAAAGGGAAATGAAAGGATGCTGGTTTTCTCTGCTTCTAAGGCAGAGTTATTTTACCCTGCGTTAGTTCCTCCAAGTTGCTTGTGCATTTGTGGATCCAAGGCAAAATCTTCTTTTCAGATGTAAAATAAAGTGAATTGTGAGTTACATGTATGATGCCTTTAAATCAGTAAAGCCCTTTTTTTGGATCTGCTTGTATTTATCATTTGCTCTTTCTAAATAGTCAATAATTTGACTGCCATATTATGTGAAATTATTCCTTGCATCTCTGGCACTTTCCAGCAGATGCTTTGAACTGCTAAATGAGGTGGTTTATGTTGATTCTGTCCAAGTTCTGTTCTGTTGTCTACATTTTATGTTGTTCTTAATGAGAGTAAAACTCTGGGGTTTTTTTTAGATTTACAGAAATTAAAGACTCCTCTGGCAAACTTGATTTCAGCCTGCTTTCTCCATCTAAGAAGGACTATTGGGCTATGTTGGCCTATAATCGTTCCAAGCTTTGCAATATACTGTTCTCCAATGAGTTGAACCGACGCCTTTCTCCCTACGGAGTGACATCTAATGCAGTCCATCCTGGAAATATGATTTACTCCTCCATTCATCGTAACTGGTGGGTGTACACCCTGCTGTTTACCTTGGCTCGACCTTTCACCAAATCCATGGTAAGTGAATGACTTACAGTATTTTACACGCCTTCATTTTTCAAATCAGGGGAGTAAAGTTACAAAAATCTAGATGCATGTCTCTGCTTTGACCTTTTGTAACTGCCACCCTTATTTTACTGACAAACACTGTGCCAAGAGAGTGCTCTGGAAGAAGATTCTTCGACCATTATGGATTAACTTTGTCCATCTTCAGTAAAGGAACTTTCTTAGATGGAGTTCCTTACTTCCTTGTTTGAATGGATGATTTTCACTGTGATTAAGGTAGTTATGCATCTTTCATCTGGGATAGTTTAGAGTTATTTCTCTGCTCAGTATACGTGAAACATCAAAAAAGTGTTTTGGTTTTGAAGTGGAATATGCTTGACTGCATTTTTTATGTAAACAGATGCCCTAGTTAGAAAAGATACTACAGACATTATTAATGGCTGAGGGAAAGTGCTTTCAGTGGTAAAAGCACTTTCATTCATATTTTAAGAAACAAAACAACCCAACCATTTTCCTTGATTCTTACACAGCCCTTAAGGCAATGGAGGTTTTCCCTTTGTCTCCATTGGACTTTGGACCAGGACCATGGCATAATGAAAGGCTGTGCAGCTCTTTTACAACCAACTTTATGAGGCATCATTATGAAAGAATTTGCAGCATCTCCAGTGCTTAGTGGAGTTGTTCTTATTCCTTGAACTTCTAACCCAGGATATTTATAAGGAGAGCTAAATTACTTTCTTTCTAGGTAGAGGAAGACTTTTACTTCATTGAGAAATGGCTCCCTTTAACCTTATTGCTGTTTCTCATCTCTTATTGAATGACAAAGAAGGATATTCCCAAAAGGGGAGCAAGGAGAGGGAGTCATCCTTGAGTATTTGGAGTTTCCAAACAGGGAAATTAAAACATTCATGCCACTGCAGAACTCATCTAGGCATGGAGATGTGTTCAAGTCCAAGCCAGGCCCCTTTTAAAGAAGACTTCACAGTTGACAAGAGTGGTTGTGGTGTAATGTAACTAGTAAATTATCACCCTGAGCTGGATTAATTTGGTTTATTTGAAAAAGAGGAGAGAGGGTTTTGTTGAGGCAAAAGAATCCAGCTTTACCTAGCTTAATCTACTACATAATCCGTAGTATCTAAACAAATCAATGGTGGAATTTTATACATAGCTGTACAAAGAATTTTGCTTGTATGTTTCATTATCACTGAGGTAATTAAATCACTCTTAATCTATGGTGGATTGATGTAAAATGAAAACGCTTTGTATGGTGCTTAAAATTCTGCTTACATGTCAAAGAATGAACAGATCTTGAAGAATACTGCATCTTCAGCAAGGGTTGTGGAGCAAAAAGATATACCCTAGTGTTGTGCACTGACATGTGTCAGTCAGAAATGTCTCCACACCTCTAACCTCTGCCTGCAGTTTGCAGCCTGTACATGGAAAACCTTTTTATGCCCATGAGGTTGGTAAGTGAGCATTCTGGCACCTTGGGACAAGTAATAAATGTCTTTCAACTGCATGATTTTTGACCAGGACCTTTAAAACCACATCTCTGTTGTGTTAGGAATAGTTTGTAAAACAGATTCTTGAAGTTCTCTTGAGAACGGGTAAGTGAATGTTATCAGCAGCCCATGAAAAGGATCCAGTCTGTGGAACATTTGTGAGTTGTTAGTTTCATTTGCTCTGACATATTTTCACAAAGGAACCTTTTGTGTTTGTTGCTCACATAATCTCATCTTCTAAGGAAGAAAATCAAACGCTAAAGTACATTTAAAATTCTTTAAAAGAATTGGTAGATTTTGTTACAAAATTGATTTGTTTATGGGTGGTATAACAGAGTACAAATATAGTGTGTATAGAGAGGGCACCAAAAAGAATCAGTGTTGGATAACACTGCATCCTAGCCCAAACCCCATCACTTCAGTAAGCCCTTGGTGTTTGTATGTATTTCACTGAGGTTATTTGAATGTTATGATGGAGTGTATGGGTTGAGTGTGAGCATCATCTTTATACTTCATAATATGATATCAATTGTTATGTTCCCTTGAACCTTACCAATGTTTTTGAGGTGCCGGTAAAACTAGAAAAAACGCCCCATCCTGGGATGCAAACAAGCTGAGCAGAAATTCTCAACATCATTAATGCAGCAGTTTTTCTATTTTGAGATTTTTAGGGAACAAATAATTTTCTGCTTCTCTGGCCATTTCTGAGCAACGTTTTTTCAGGGCTTCCTCTCACTACTTCTATGCCAGCTCACTCCACAGCTTAGCTGAGTATTTTGATCAGAATACTGAGTGTGAATCTTAAAGGTAAAAGCTGCAGTCCCAAGGTTGTGAACTGCAGGTTGCTGTGTTTTAGAAGAATGTCTGCATTGCACAATGCAGCATGATGCAGCAGCATTTAAAGTAGTTGCAACTGAGCTGGGGCCATAACTGGACTGGAAAGATCTGCATCAAGGTTGTGTGGAGAGAGGTAAGGATTATCAGTTCAACTGGGATTGCCATGCAGATGTGCCTGTACCAGTTTTGATCTCTGAGGCAGGAGCTTTAGCAGCTGCAGCATTATGGTACCTGTAAAGCCTAATCCTCCTGGAGCCATTTTGAAACTCTTTGCTATGTTTTAAACTGTACATGCAAGTACATGCATATGTATATATATTTATACACACACACACACACAGACTGCAGCTGCAAATACCTTATTCTGACTGGTGTCTTTTTGTATTATTGTATTAAAAGCTGCTAATAGAAAATAATTACATCTTTAATTTGTATTTCACAAAGATAAACTTAATAGAGGTTTTTCAGAGCTGTAGATAGCCAGAGTTTCAGCTCCTTTGGAAACTTTGAAGCTAGATGCAGGAGAAAATTACAAAAGGCATTTTTATTTTCTTATTTTGTAGAAAATTATAGAAAATATGTTGGTTGTTTTTTTTCCCCAGAACAAAATAGTTTCTATATTCTGTGTTGGCCACAAGTTTCTATTGGGTAATCAGTCTTCGCACCTTTGACTTAGTTGTCATCATTTTCTTACGAACTAACCTACCTGAAATTTACTTACTTGAAATCATAACAGTTTAGTAATTATTTACTTTTGTTTCTAACAATGAAGAAATATACATTGTGTATCTGAAGTACATTTTGGTTTAATGTAGTTGTTCGGTTCTTGGCTGTGGAATAGCTCCACTTTGCTTGATGAGGATGTAGTTGTTGTTGCATGCTGTGAATCACCATTTTCAGGAGAGGTCATGCAGCCTCTGGCATGTGGCACTTGGGACATTCAGCATGACAGAATTTACCTTCGGAAACACTGCTGGTAGCTGTTCAGTTGTATCTGATTGCCTGAAGCACTGAGAATCAAAATTCTAATATTGCTGTCTTATTTAGTTGTTAGCTGTTACTTGCTGCAACTGCGTTGACTTTAATGTAATTTCACTAATTAGGACATTTCATGAAGTCAGGCTGGTCTAAGATTTGTGGATCATTTAGAATCTGTCTTTTTTTGCTTAGATGTAGCTTGTCTGTCTTTTCAGGTATGAGGCTTTTAGAGGCAGAATTTTAGTTGCTTCTGTTAAACTCTCTTGGAGGCTGGGTGAGGCACTCATTGCCATGGTTAATTAGAAGGGTTAGGTGATAGGTTGGACTTGATGATCCTAGAGGTCTCTTCCAACGTGGTTAATTCTGTGATTCTGTGAATGGTCATATCTTACTGCAAGAAGTGCAGCTTCACTTTTTCCAAACCTGTTTTTATGAGTGACTACAGCATAAAAATTGTGGTGTGTTTGTGCTGGTTATAGTGAACTCTTCTGTTGAATCATAGAATGCTGTCTGGTCAGCTTTTGAAACAGAATGAAATATTTAAATCACCAAAGGTTATAGGCATATAGGAAGTACTTTTCTTAAGCAGAGCACTGGAAACTGAAAGACTGTTCCTCTTTTTCCCCACCCACCTCTTTTCAAGGTCTCAAATGTACAAGGATTTGCTGGTCAGAAATGGAGAATAAGTATTTCTTTGTAGAAAGCAATAGCTGCACATAAATTACCATTTTATTATTGTGGTAACTGTAGCTCTACTAATGTTCAAAGGGCTTCTCCTTTACTTACCACTGTAGAGTTACTCAGTAAATTAGAGGTGCTTATAGTATAATTAAATGTAAATTGAAACAAGTGGCCACTGTAAATAACAGATTGAAAAACAAGCTCTGAAACTAACTGTATAGGCCATATACATGCTTAGCTGGTTTGATCCAAGGCTTTATGGTTTTGCTTCCTTGATTGTTTTCTTTTCTTTTTTTTTTTTCCCTCCTATTTTCTTTCCCCCTCTTTTTTCTCATGCTCTTTTTCTTTCTCTCCTCTTCAGAGCTGGCTCAAGAACAGTTTGACTTATTTGTTTCTTTCATTTTAAAGTAATGCCAGTCATTCAGAACACATCTGATTTGTTACTATTTACATACAAGATTAAAATTAAATACATTTATTGTAAGATTCAAGCTTACACTGAGTATGTTATCTAGTGTGACTCCTAGGTGATTTTGTGAGCGTACAAAGCCATATAAAATTAGAAGCAGAGTGCTGTTATCACACACTTGTGATAGTCTTACATAGAACCAAATATTTTTGTTGGCAAGTAACAGAGCAGAAAGAATATGTGTTAGAGTAGCAAGAGCTTAACAGATGTTTCAGTGAACTGAATTTTCAAGTCCTTTTACATTAAGAAATGGCTAGGGTTTTAGAAGTTCTGAGACTATTGGGTTACATTTCCTGTGGCAATGCAAAGCCAGCCATTGTGCTAGAGGTTTAGCAGATGTGTTGCCCCTTTCAATGACTGGGAATAAAACACTGGTTCTGTTGCTGAGATACAGATTACAAATAGAAGAGCTCAACCTGTCACCTTTAAACAGCCAGTTAACTGCAGTAAGACCTTTAATATCAAGACTGATACTTGCATTGCTCTTTGACTTTTTTTTTCTCCTCCCACAAATACAGGAACTTTTCAGAAATGGATTTTGTATTTGAAGTATTTGCTATTAGGAATTATCAGGAATATCCTCATATCCTACACTCCTTTGCATGTCTTAGTTTTACATAAAACAATGGATTCTTGTCATTCTGATGTCATCACAGCAAAGTTTTAGGCTGTTGGCATATATTGCAATGCTCATATAGGTAGGAGGAAAACCCTCTGCCTACAACTTCTTCACTACTTTTACTTTTGCCATATGTTGGAAGCATCTAAATTTAAACTTCATGTGACAATTTGCGCTCACACCTAACATCAATTCAGAAATGCAATTCTGGCAAGAAATGAAGCTGCATCTGTAGGAGTGACTTGCTTCTGCCTAATGATCATAGAACCACAGAACACATCTTCTTGGAATAAACCTGAAAGATAATTCAGTCCAATCGTTGACCCAGTCACATCTGATTTCGTTTGATAGAAGCTCAGAAGAGACCCTGCAGTCTCATCATCTCTCCTTTCTCTCCTGCTCTTTGCTAAAGCTGGAATAACCCTTAATGCTGGTGACAACAGTTCCTCACTAAGTGAACGTGTTTTACTGTCCAAAGATTTGTGTGGGCTGTGTTGAGTCGATGTTGGCTTCCTTTTCAAAATTCACAGTTTGGGCCAAATTCTGCCCTCAGCTCCAAGAACTGCCCTTAACTCCTGCATATGCAGCTCCAGGAGCAGTCATGGGCAGGGTGGGTATGTGTGTTTCAGCCTAGAATTTGGGCTGTATTTCCTCCCTGAAACCATTCTGGAAATCCACTGGGATTTCTTGAAAAGCAACAGGCAGTTCTTATGAAAAGAGCCTCATGGTTTAGATTTGGTAGGATTGGCAGTTAACTTTTCTCAGACTGAGTTTTAGGCTGGAAGTGAAAGACAGGGTGAAAGGGGACTATCGCCTGGCTAGCAGCAATTGTTGTAGAGAGTATGTAGATCACATATGCAGATGTTCTGCTGGTTTACAGATTAATGCCTAATGTGATGATGTTAAAGCTATGCTAAGGAGCAGCTCTCTTGTTTATCACAGAGGTCTGTGGACTGTACCTCTGTGGATTGTTTTATCTAGTTTTTTTCCTTGCAGAATACTGGTACTTAAAAATTGACTGAATTGGGTAGAAGGAAAACAGGCATATGCAGAAGAATATTTTGATTGCTTGTGGTAGGATAGTAAAGAAATGCTTCCAAAGTAGTTGTTAATCATTTTGGAAGGATGGTGCAAAAATTCTTCTATGTACTTAGAATTTCTGTGTCCTATCTAGCAATAAAATGTAATATAGGCTGGTTTATTATCAAACTTGCATTTAACTGACACATATTTTAACTTCCTGCTAAAGTAAATGTAGCATGAAATATGAGGGCAAATTAATTCCATCTCCCATAACTTATGCCACAGGAATGGAAAGTCTTGAGGAAAACCTATTGGTATGCCAAACAGAACAGCTCAAGCCCTCAGCATGCAGAACAGTACTTGGGGTAACAGTGGCCACGGAATTTGCTGTGTCCAGCACACCCCCATAGTTCTTTGTGAAGCAGCTCAGTTATGTCCCATAGTTTTGTGGAGGAAGCAAGGAATTTCTTCTTGCTCTAGATCTTTGAAGTGTTTCAGAATGCCCTGCCAAGTATGTGGGCTGCAAGCCAGGGAAATGTTTGATCCATAATGTTTTATTTTACATGTAATTAAATTAGAATTTGAAATGTAAAAGCATATTTCACTATTTTTTCAGCCTAAAAAAGCTTTCTGGAATTAAAAAAAAAAAAAAAACAACCAACAAAACCAAACCTATATATACTCCTCGTAGAATGTCTGCATACAAGTCTGAATTGCCCAGAAATGCTAATCTGTGCAACCTTGCATCCAGCCTGATACCTTCTTATCTCCTGCCTGAAACCTGGAAAAGATTTGCCTTATGGGTAGTTAATAGCATAGAAAAAAAACATCTCTTTCTGAAACTTGCATAAAGTCAGGCTTGCATTCAGTTATTGTAATTTCTTGATTCAGATTGTTGCACTTTCTAGAAACAGACCTCTTTATAGCATAATGGAGTGTCTGGTTTGTGTCTAAAAGCTGCATTCCAAATATAATGATGAGTGCTTAACAACAGCTATTAAAGGTAAATCCTTGTAATTTCTGCACTCTGGAATCTGCATCCACAATTTATTTCTTGTCTGAATGTCCTACATTTTCCTGCACTGTTTTCCTGTGTTCTTTTGGAGTTCTGCAAAGAAGACTGCAATTTTCTGTTGGTTTTTTTTTTTCCCTATTATTGCTTCTCTTTTACTCACCATCACTTGGAGCACTAAACTGCAGTTGAAGTTATGTCTCGGGTGTTATGCAGCAGATCTGCTCAGAAAGTATTTGAGGAGCCATAAGGAAGCAAATTTCTATTGTATTATTAGTGTTGCAGTGCTTGGATGACAGGCAAGACATTACAGTCAGACAGAAAGAGCTGAACAGAATATTTAGTTCTGTTTTTTTAAATATCATTGCTATACTCACTGTTAGGAATTTGCCTCATCCTTGTGGTAGTGTTCTTGAGCTGTTTCTCATACAGAAACATCACTTATTTTATTTGCTGCAAAAAAAATTATCTGCTGCAATAACTGAAAATGAGTAAAGTATTAATTTTCCATGGACAAAAATGACTAAAACTGAGAACTATGCGATTGAAGAGACTGTTTAAAACTGACTGTTAAAAAATGAAGCTTAGACAGCAAATTTGATGCTTTCAAAATACTTGAAATTCTGAGGGGTCTTTGATTTTTGTGTTTGCATTTATTTTGCACATTGCTATACAGGTATTCTTTTTTCAGTGTCAAATATTACAAAGAGATGTTGAAGCAGGATGGAAATGTAAAGTTTGGGTGGGAAAAAAGGATTCTAAGAATTCTGTCTCTATATACAGTGCTCTGTGAAAAGTTATTTTTGTGTCTTTATTTTGCTTTGTCAGTGAAGACAACAGCTAATAGCAGCACTAGATGATATTCTGGATTTAAGTGTCTAACCTCCTGGCATCCCTTCCTTCTCTTGACTGATTAGAAGCATGTTCTTCTTTGTAGAGTGAGTGCGTGCTGCTTTGTCACACAGATGTAATGTTAAAACTCTGGTTGTGGACAGGTTTGTGACACTTCTGGTTCAACAAAACCGAATTCTTCTGTAGTTTACATTAATTTATATTTTTTTTAACCAGTGTTGCTAAGAAAATAGCAAAGCTTATGTACCATATGGCTTTGATAAAAATAATGCACTGGGAAAGATAATGTAAGAGAAAATAGACAATGAGGAACTTTTCTGAATGTATTACATACTTGAGATATATAAACCAAAAAGTAAATGTGCATGTTCACATTCTTTTTTCTGTCTGTGGCTAACAACAGTAACTTTTGCTAGGAATAATCTAGGTAAAACATAGTGATTTCCTGTATAAACAAGCAAATAGACTTAAATGTCTTGAAGACCTTTTAAAAAAATGAAACAAGTTGCCTCTGGGTTTGTTTGTTTGTTTGTTTTTTGTTTTCTGTTTGTTTGTTTTTCACACACTTCTTTGGTGCTAGTGCAAACATGTAGCTGTTAACTTCGGAAAATGGCAGGTACTGTTTAAATCAGTTTTATGATCTGTTCTGGTCTACATCTCCTTAATGTGTCTCTGAGCTAAGGTGGTAATTCTTACCTTTGTTCACTCTTAAATAGTCTTCAGATTGTGTTAGTATCACAGAATCCCAGAATGTTAGGGATTGGAAGTGGCCTCAAAAGGTCATCTAGTCCAGTGCCCCTGCCAGAGCAGGACCATTCTAGATCAGGTCACACAAGAACACATCCGGGCGCGTTTTGAATGGTTGTGTTAATAATTTAAAGTTTGCTAATTAAAAGGGATTATTATAGAAGTAATTCTGTAATTCAGGTTTAATCTCTGATGACTTTGTAGCCTAGCTAGAAGTGAAAATTGCTGGCCGAAATCACTGTGCATTGCTGAGGACCAAATGCAAGCATGTCCCAAAATTGTCCGTTGTGATTTTGCTTTTAGCAGNAGGTCAGCCCTGAGCCTCCTCTTCTCCAGGCTAAACAATCCCAGCTCCCTCAGCCTCTCCTCATAGGGCCTGTGCTCAAGGCCTTTCGCCATCCTCGTTGCCCTTCTCTGGACACGTTCAAGCATCTCAATGTCCCTCTTAAACTGGGGGGCCCAGAACTGAACACAGTACTCGAGGTGTGGTCTAACCAGTGCAGAGTACAGGGGCAGAATGACTGCCCTGCTGCACCCCAGAGGCCTCCGGTTACAGTCCCTGCAGATGTGGTGACTCAGCCCTGCCTGTGACCCCACAGTTTCTCATTTGTGTGCCTGAGCAAGGTCACATAGACAGTTTGTTGTAAATAACACAGTAGGATCCAGACCTCCTTGGTTACCAGCTAGCCCATAAATCTCAGGATTACTCGTTTTATTTCATAACAAGAGAGTAATAGAGATAACAGTTTTATGAATGAGATAACTGTAATCAAAGGCAGAGCCAATGCCCTGCAGTTCATTTCCGATGATCCAATGATCTGTTGCTAGCATTCGAGGAAGTCTCATACACAGTGGTAAAACTGAGTTTGTAGCTAGCAAGGAGTTTATAATCACCTTTTACAAAAACGTGGCTCCTAAAACTTCTTTTTTATTGATGATTTTTAACTTTTTGGACAGACTACTGGCTACAACACTGGACAGCCAGCAAGTAAATTGAGCCCAAACAAGCACAAATTACACAAGGCACTTCAACTCAGCCAGATATTTTCAGCTATTAAAATGATGGTACTGTGAGTGATAGGACATGTGAAAAACAAATCCCGTGTTGGTTAAGACAGATTTGGGTTCCACTTCAAACTGCTGCCATCTGCTGCAGTTTAGAAGCTGTGAGAAGACCTTAGTGATGGAGTGACGGGGTGGGATGCGGAGTGGGTATGAATAAATAGCTGTAAGGAGTAATTATGCTTCATTAGTGTGCTTCTTACTTTCTCAATTTTATTCTCTTACATCAAGTTTCTTACTGAATTTAGAGTCCAGGAACTGAATGTTTTTTTGCTATAATTTGAAACAAACAAACCAAACCCAAAGAACAAATCTGCTGTTATTAAAACTCCTCCTGTATGACTGAAAATTTAGCCAAGGCCTTCTTGTCCGTGTCACTCGGTGTGGCAAATAGGCAGCAGTGCATCTTTTATTTCCTCATAGTTCTTTTCTCCCTTGTTTTTCATTTGCACATACATAGCCATCTAGTTAGCTCTCTTAGGGAATAGAGCTGCTGGTCAAACATAACAAGTTCAGAAAAAGCACTGTTTTCCAGACAAAGTTCATTTTTTTTGTTTCTTTGACCTCTAGGAGTTAAAATCCTGTGTCCTAATTTAAACCAGTAAATGGAAAAAATAATGACATTAGATAACTGAAAATTGTTAGCTGCTGTCATTTTGTTAGCATAAGTGACAGAGCAATATAAATGTTGTGGATTCTAGAACATGGTTTGTCTTTCCATATATATATATATATATATTTAAGTTGCCATTTATGAATGGACAGATGTTCAGGAAACCCCAAGCTTTTATTGGTTGTATTTAGAACAGATGAAATACCAAACAGTTTAAAAAAGAATGCAGTGTAGATCCTATTTTATGAAACAGTCACTTAAACATTATTTCTTAACTGGGTGATACAGTGCTTAGTTACATTAAGGTTTCTCTAGAACTCCTTGGATATCTGAGATGCTTTATAACAACACAGCCTTTTCTTTTCTCTCTGTCATCTTTGAGGACGTGCCATACCACTTTAAACAGTTCACCAATCAGTTTCATATGATGGATTCTCTTTAATCATTTACATTCAGAGAAAGTCAAATATTCCTTAGGAAGCCAAAGTAATCTAACAGAATGTATAGTGTTTGTGCAGCTGGATATCTTATTTATTTGAAGTTCTCAGGGAAATCTCTTCTGACTTTACAAAAAAGATGGAAGAGTAAACAGTAAAAGTGTCCAAGTAATCTGAGCTGGAAAGTCTTTCTCTTAGAGCAAAGCCATTAAAAAGGTATATTTGTAAGGTCCAAAAATAATACAGTATATCAAATGCAGAGCACTACACAATGTTTTTTTAGTGTTTTCACTATTTTTACATGTATATATGTGTGTGCATGTAACTATCTCTCTCTATATAAATGAAAAATATACTTGGGGTTTGAATAGATTTAATGTTCCTGGATAGATAGACACAGTAAGAGTTCTGTTTTCCTGGAAAAATGATCTGTTTGTTTTTTTTCTGTCTGTGACATGTCATTCATCATCACAATGGCATACCTTGGACATGATAACTGAATAACTGAATTAACATTCCTAAAAAGCTTTTTTTTTTCCCAGGAAAGCCATTGGAAAATGCACATGTATGTATAGAAAAATCATCTTTCTAGGCTTTTGGGAGGTATCCCACTGTGATATTAATAGTGTTTCTAGTTCTTGTCAGTTCTTTATTCCAACATTTACTCTGCAGAGCAGTAACTTTTTTTTCTCTTGAGGAAAATGTGAGGGAGTTTGCTGGGTTGTGTTTGTTGCTTTTGGGTTGTTTTGGGCTCTTTTTTTGGTATTACGCATATGATTATTAGTGATTTTTCTAAAGGCAAGACTCAAACTGCAGGATGGATGTTCCTTGGCAGCTTGGAGCATTGGCTTAGAATCCTATGTGGAGGGAAATTGGTCTGTGGTTAATGAAACTGTTTTAGGGAGTATTTTTTTGTTTTCCACTGTGTATTCACTAGTATATTTCATAGTTCCTAGCTTCCATTGGGTATCACTCTCTGAGAGTCCTTGAAAAAGCTAGTTAGATGCTTCTCAAATCCTGAACTTCTTTCTTCTGTAGGCCTATTCTTTTACTATTTTTGTGCCCTAGTTTCTAAGTAAGAGGTTATGTGTTTCTAAAGGGGAAGAAAGAGGGCATATATGCTCCAGAAAAGCTAAAGTAACCAAGATGTTTTCCTCAATTTTATGCAGGTATTAGTGCAAGTTTCAGTGTGAGATGATGTGCCGTTGTGCCTCTCCTTTTCCTTTCTTAACCTACTAAGACCTTAGATTGGTGGTTTCTCAACCTTTCTCAATAAAGAAAGAAAGCACAAATATATGACTGCATGTTAAATACTTTGTAGGTAGTGTCTCTAAGAGTAGTTTTAAATGTTTATATGATTCAAGAGTTGTATTTAAGAAGGAGGGAGGAAGATTTGGAAAAATGAAACAAAACAAAGCATAAAAACTTTCTTGAATCCACTTCCCAGCTGAAATATTAAAATGGTTCCATGCCTTGTTATGTATTATATGGCCTGATTTACTTGAGATAAAGTGGCAGATTGTACTCAATTCTTTTCAGGGGGAAAAGTGAACATGCTACCAAATTTACCATGCTACCAAATTTACCATGCTTAGTTCAGTGTGAAAATGCCCAGCAAATGATGGACTCCTTACTTGTTTTGCAATAACCTGTATGAGGATTTGTATGCAAAGAATTTATGAATCTACTTAACTTTTATATTTTTCTTTGTGACTTAAAATACTTAAGTAGTGTTTCCATTTTCCAATTTCTTCATGTTGCTGTTTCTTTGTTGTTAGAGCAGTGACATCAATCTCTTTTTTAGCAAGGGGGATGACAGTAAATGTAAATATCATAGCCAAATTCCATCCATTATTTTAGTGACAACATGGTTTTGCAGTTATTAAATATCATTGTGGGTACAACCCAGTCTTATGTGTATGCCACAAAAAATCTGTAGAAGGTATTTGAGGAACTTTATTAATTGCAAAAGCATCACATTGAAATGAGGTAAAGATAGCGACGTTGGAGTATGCATCTTATATAAAAGCAAAGTTATTTCTGAGTTACAGTGAAAATTAGTTTTTCTGAAACACAGGATCTACTTTGTCCCAAAACTCTGTCTTAAGAGTTGACATTTCCAAAAGTGGAGTTCTCAGACATATGCTGCTTCTGTGGGTGGTACTTGCAACCTTAATGCATTTAAGATGAATATCACTATTAATTCAGAAGGCTGTTGAGCAGACATAGGATTTGAAACTTACTGTGAGCTTCTTTTTAATGTCTGATCACACTGTTGCTAGTTTCTTTTGTTTCTAGTCGATGACTGTGCATACACAAGTGGCTGGTGAGACTCCTAACTGATTAGGAAAGTATTTACTCAAGTGTTGAATACCAAACTTTATATAAGAAAAGCAATTTGCAAGTCCTTGTGCTGAACTGATACATTGCAAGCGATTTTTCTGTTTAAATACTACACCCAGCATTATGCAAAAAGATATTAAAAAATGCCCAGTTTAGAGATTAAGAATACTTTGAAATATTAGCCTTAATTCAACTTTTCTTGAATGTAAGTTTGTTTGTTTGTGTTCCTTAGGGTTAACTTGTCTGTCATTGTAATCCATTAATGGATGTAATGAGGTTTTTTCCATTTTGCTAGAAAATTGGAAACATTGTTTCTTGCCACTGAAGAGCTTTACCATTACAATGTTGTCCTGAAACGTCAAACTTACATTATGATGAATACTACCAGTACAAGAAAACTAATTTAGCACTTCAAATAAAACAACTGTCTGGGCAATTTTTTATGATAATGACATTGTAACAGTGTCATTTAGAATCCAATTGTCTACTCACATTGAATAGTTCATCCCATTACAAACAGTGCTGTTGATCTAGCAGTGTTAATTACAGAGCAGAGACACCATCTGCAAAGGGGTATTGAGTGTCCTGGTGTTCCTTGCCCCAGTACTGAGGAGACCTCTCAACTGCAGAGCAGTTGTGGCTGTGAAGGAAAGGAATTTCTCCACTGCAGTTTCGCAAGGCAGAGGCTCCAAATACTAGCATACTTCAGCAAGTGGGCAGGGTCTTGGACTGGTTGGGCATCTGAAAAGTCCTTCATATTTTCTGCTGTGAGCTGGGCACACATGTTACAGTTCTTATACTAATCTGATGGCATAAATGTTAAAAAAATCATTATTTTCTGCATACTTAGTGGTCGTAAAAAAATGTGATGCATTCATTTGTATTTTGTTGAGATGTCATGAGAAAACTAGAAATTAACTAATCAGTTCTGCCAAGAAAGAACGTATTAGCCTGCACTGGATGTTGTGAAAGCTACACTGATTCCATTTGCTAAACCAGTATGTGTAAAGTGAGCTTTTCCCTCAACTTTTGGACCAGAAGTGGCGGCTGTATTTGTGAGAAAAAAAATATGGATTGACTTCAGTTCCTTTGATGAGTAGGGCTGGGTGCTAGGTTGGACTGGATGATCTGGGAGGTCTCTTCCAACCTGGCTGATTCTATGATTCTATGAATTTACACCTTTTAAAGCAGTTACAACAGTTAAGTATTACCAAAGCTGAGAGTTCCACTTGTGATATTTTTTCATCTCATTTTGGCTTTGTTTTTAAAGGAAGTGTTTTTATATAAAGCTTTTTATCAAAGCACTATCTGATCCTATTGATGGTGGTTAAATTATATTTGTCATTATTGTATTACTTGTAAGCTTATTTAATAGACAGGACTGTGGCATTTTAAATGGCCTTCAGCTAAGGCAAATTGTGCTCTTCAAAATGCAGTCCAGACCATTGCTTAGTCTTGGAAAATCAAATACTGAGGAAATAATGAAGACCTGCACACAGCTCAGTGCTTTTTATGCTGTTGGAAAGGGACAGAATACTCAACAGAAAACTTTGTCACTGTCCACAACAAAGACTCCTGTAAATGCAGTCTAATTCCTAATCTATTTCCTTAAAATAATGTTTATCATTGATAATGAAATGTGGCTGGGTCAAATTCTGTGGACATTCCTGCTTACTATCATCATCAGAAAAACTTAATCTCTTCTGCTTCTGTTCCCTGTTCCCTGTCTGCTGGCAGATAATCCATTAGTTAATTATGTTGTACTGCTCAGAAGCTGGAGAGAAAGGGTTGTCCAGATCTGAAACGGAGACTTAAAAGAAATGGAATTAAATCAGTTTATTTGCTTTAAACTTTATGTCTACTGAAATATTCGTAGTCCGCTGTTCCTCTACATTTTGTTCCTCTTTGTTGTGAATTCTTCCCTAGCACATATTTTAAACTAATTTGAATGACTTCTTAGGTGCATAAGCATCAGAACTGAATGTAAGGAGTACACAAATGAAATCTCATTCCATATTCTTAATTTGTTGTCAGACACTGTTGGTTTGTCACTTCCATGAAATTTATTTCTTATGGCAGTCTTACAACCATGCTTTTTCAAACTTCTCTGAGTTGGTCTGTTGAGGGGAGGTAAATGAGTTGTTATTCACTAAGATGAATTTCCTTTTGAGACATTCTAGAGGCCTAGGTATTTTTTATGTTCTAATAGAAGACTTGAATGGTAACTGTCAAATGAGAAGACAGAGGTCATGTGGTCTTCCCAAGGAGACAGTCTCTTAAAGTTACCACAGGGTATTGGTATGTGGACTTTCCAAAGCTCAAAGTGGATGTTTCTTGAACTAATTTGAACTCTGCTGATTCTCAGGCTTTTGACCATGTTCCTGTCATCTTGCCTATGTTTTCTGTCCAAGATTGTTATTTTGCTGTATGCTAACTGATACCAACTTGAAAATAGGTCATTTCCCACTTTATCAGGTAGTGGTTGGCAAAAGGCTGTTTTATCTACTATATTATAGTCATGCAAATACAAATTAAAAAAAAAAAAAAAAAGAAAAAAAGAAAGCTTTTTTGATTGTTTTTCAGAATATTAGAATATTTTGAAACTTTTTGAAACCTAAACCTTTATGCAAAGCTCTAGATAATTTTCTCAGCTATAACACGCCCAAAGACATGATGAGGATGAACAAAATGTGCTGTAGGTAACATTTTTGCTTTGTCAGTCTAGAAAAAAAATCGGCAACAAATCATCCCCACATAGGTGAATATTTGCCTTTTGAAATCTTATAGTTGGTACTGAATGTTGATGATGTTTCCCCTATCACTTCTATTTGTGGTTTTTTTTTTCTGTACCTTCTCATACCTCTGTCTCGGAGCAGAGTTGTGTTATCCTTTCGGGATGGCTTTTAGCTGGATTAATTTGTTACTGCAGTTTGTAACATAGCCTCCAACAGACATATGACTGGGAATAAATAACAGGAGGTGGAAAATCCCTGCTGTAATCTTTG
The DNA here is from genome assembly GCA_013400475.1 of Tricholaema leucomelas. NCBI lineage: Eukaryota > Metazoa > Chordata > Aves > Piciformes > Lybiidae > Tricholaema lacrymosa > Tricholaema leucomelas. The sequence goes on along the minus strand of WAAF01016144.1, from coordinate 2,583,701 downwards.
TGAAGGGACCGTTATACTGACCTAATACCATTTCCTGCACAGCACATTCCTTAGCTTCCACATCAAACCCTCCTTGAGCTAAAGAAAAACTAATGGAGAAGCAATGAAGTTCAACTTCAAATTTCAGATTCATATCTGTAGCATGTAGGACTCTGCATGAATGTGGTTTTCAAAATATAAAAATGAAATTAAGTAAAATTAAAGAAAGATGTTTCCCTATAGTAATGCTAAATATGTGTAGCTATATACTTTAGCAAAGATAAAAAAGAATATATGGAAGATTAAATGACAGTTTTCTACAAAAAGTAAAAACTTGAAGATGGTGGCTTGGTATTTTTTTTCAGATGAATGTTTATGGTCAAAATAATTGACATTTTTTTTGTGTCAGTCTAAAAAGATTTGTTTTTCAGAGAAAAAAGTCTTCTCCTCTCATTCCCATTCTTTATTTTTTTTTGTCTTCATCATATAAATAACTAGAGGAAGGATTCCCAAATTAGTACAAACAAGTCCTTGGATTTCAGGGTAGCTATAGGAATCTTCAGTCTCTCAGCTGTTTGTTTCTAAAATGTCCAAGTGTGGCCATAATGGCTTGATGGAAGCTGTTTTCCAGCTTTCATTGCAGCAAATCTTAATGCTGCCAATTAAATCTATTTACATGTGTATTTACATTTCCTACCATAACAACACGTGGAGCCTATAACATGACTTACACTGACAGATATTCACTGTTGCTTAATTCTTCCCTTAATCCACATGCTTTTGAATTATGAATTATATCAATCCTTAAACCTTTGTTTGTTTTAGGGCAGGTTCTTTTTTTTTCCCTTTTCCTCTTGGCACACCATATATGCACTAGCAAGTGCTAGCAGTTTCAGCTGCATTTAAGGAAATATTGTTGTAAGGCTTTTATGTGCTGTACTTCAATCAGCTAGTGCCAGCAGTATCCCAATAGAAAGACCCTCAACAGACCATTTTCAGCATTTTGCTGCAATTAAACTCCTCTGGTTTTAGCCCTCAGGCAATTTAGTACCTTTTTACATATGCACATTATGAACTTTTGACCAGGGCCTGGTAGTCATATATTAGATAGCAGCTTTTGAAAGCAGACTTAACAAGTTCCTCAGAGTATTACAGTCGGAGTCAGTTGTGGAAAAGGTAATTTAACCAACTTGCAGTGAGGCCATTCAGAATCTTACTGATGATCCTAAATATGTCTTTTTTTTTTTCCTTGTTTCCTCTGGAAGCTGGTAGCAAGAGCTCTCAAAGAATGTGATTGATCTTTTCTTCAGTAGCTAACGAGGGCTGTGATTCTATTAGTGCTCTACAAGGCAAGGGAACAGTGATTTAATGAAGTGTCTAGTGAGCTGGTCATAGATTTATCCTGTTGTCTCTAATTTGCAGTGCTGTTGTGAGTGTAAAAGAAACTGCACTCACACTGCCATTAGGCAGGTGTTTCCTTAGTAAATTGTTGTAAGGTCAGGTGTAGTTATCTTGGAAAAGGCAATGCCTTACCTCCTCAATGTCTCAAGATGACAGCCGCTGTGCTGAGCGCTCACTGAAGCGGAAACATGAAGATCAGAGGTCCGTCTCCAAGTCTCCCTTAGCTGATGCAGGAGCAGATGAGCTGCCAAGTAGGACTAATAGAGTCATAATTGGCGATTAGAAGTGGAAAGGTGCAATAACATCTTAATACAAACCGGCTTATATTATAGTTAGTGTCAGTTGTTGTAAAGTTACACGGCAGTCTGACAAATTAACGCTTCCTTTTTTCATTTTCAAAAATTGAAGCAACGCATCCTAATAGTTGCAGTACAGCAAAAATATAAGAACATCAAAACTTGAGTTGCTTTAAAGTGACATTAATGTCTTCAGTACATTTGCTTCGGCATGTAACCTGTCAGTCTTAGTCAGAAGTGTTGCAGTGGAATCTGCCATAGAAATTACCTCATAAATATGCTTTGGTTTTTACTTAATTACACGAAATAGTGGATTTTATCTGTCTGCTGAAGGCCACTGCATTTCTGTTCTATTTGTGTATGTGAACATAAGACAGTATTTTGATTATGCTAATGGTGTTGCAGATCTCTTTTGAACTATCACCTTTTTGAGTCCAAGTTAGTCAAAACCAAACATTTGCAGGAAGAAGTTATCTTTGCATGACTTGATTGATAATTTGATGTTACGGTGCACATTGCCAGGAGATTCCGTGTTGCATATTTTAATCAAAAAGCAATATTCAAAGATAAGGAAGCAGATATCATATGTGTGGGAACTCCAAAAGTGGTCAAACTGACAATTACAGGGGAGGCAGAGATGAAGTTGTGGGAGCATTAGTCCAATTTTTGTTGCATGTAAGTCACATGCCTGATTGAAATCTCAGCCTTGTATTCCTGGCTTTGTGTGTATAGGTAAGGTTTCTGATGCAAAAGTCATTAAATCTATTCTAAGAATGATTGCTGAAGTCTCCTATGAAGCAGAGAATACGTGGATCATGTTAAACACGAAGAGTAAGAAGAAAGTATCATAATAACTTGTGTCCTTATGTAATTATAGCAGATGCATCACAAAATAGCTGTCATGTGCTCTGATGGATGCTTTTGGTTTTGCAAAATAAAAATATTTTCAGTTGGATGAGCCCTTGAACCTCTGTGAACTTGACAGCCTGTGGGATGTCATCTAGTACAGACTCAATTAGTCTAGAAAAAGAGATATTGGACTTTTAAATGACAGCAAGAGGATTTAAAACAGTAAGCCAAACTTTCTAATTTCCTAATATTGATACTTGTGTCCCTCAGAATCTTATTATAGTATTACTCTCTGCCGATCTACCATTTCATCAAAAAGTCTACAATGGAACTAAAAATCTAAGCCTTTTAGCCCATAGATCATTGCACTTGGTAAATGGCTTATTGTAGATTAGATAATGCGGTTCATAGCACATCCAAATCAATAAAAGGCTAGTCTGAACGTAGGAAAGTGCTCTCAGTCTGATTCTTTTTATTAAGTATATCTGCCATGAGCAAAGTGAAAATTTTAGTCTTTGTGCTTAACTTGATGTAAGAAAAAGACATTGCTTAAATTTCTACATGGTTATTGTCTTAGAGAGGATCTCTCCTGTGCAATTTAGTTTTAGTTGAAGGAAAATTGAATGTATTGTATGAAAAATGATTAAATTCTTATATTGACAAAATTCAGAGCCCAGTGGCTTGGTGTTTCCATTCACATCCTGCTCTGGAAATGAATGACTGAGATCACATGTCTCAGATATTCATTGGTCTCTGAAATGGATACCTGTAGAACTTTCCTGCTACCAAAAATCACCAGCAAAAATTGGTAACTCCAGCAACAGGTGGAGGTGGAGAGTGCTTTCATTAGTGAGAATTTTAAAAGAAGTAGTTTAAAGGCAAAATAGATAGCTTAGACCAGTGAAGGACTGGGATTCATCTTTAATTCTACAAACACTCCATGTTTAAGTTGCACACTGATCTGTGGAATAAAAGAAAGTAAGGTAATAAGAAGAACAATTAATTTGTTATTTGGTTTCTAGACTAACTGTGGAGGAGGCTGCTCCTCCAGCAGATACATTTTTCACTCTTCCCAGCTGGGCTTGCACTAGATAGCTTAAAGGACCTGGCACACAATGAGAGCTACATCTTCCTCTGCCTTTAGACTTTCCATGCATTTCCACTGATTGCACTTTTGTGTTTTCCCATTTAAATCTATGGTCCATGCTGCTGAGAAAGGATAAATACAAGGTAAAAAATGTTACAGTGCCAAACTGAGGAATCTGGTTGAGAGTCTGTCACAGTTCACAGCTTTGCTGAAAAGGGTTTTTAAAAGCTAAATTAAAAATCCAGCAAATAACTTGTAATTTCTTGGAATTTGGAATTTCTTGCAAACAATAAAGTCAAAATAACTGTAATTGGCTGTAGAGGGAAGCTCTTAACTTACCATTCTTTGACCATGTTATTGACCAGTACGTGTTTGCCCAAGCTGTTAATAATTTATCCTTTGAAAAATCTATGTGCATTATAGTCTTTGATCTTTTCACAAATTTCAAAGCTGAAGATGCTCTTTCCTTTCTCCTCTTACATTTTGTCTCTCCTTTTAAAGAAATTGTAAAAAAGAACAGAATGAAAAATAATTTTCTAACCTTTTTCTGTTTGTCTTTGGTGGGAGAGTTTCCAGATCACACCTATCCTTGGTAATGAGAAGTGTACATTAATACAGTGAGAATATATATGAATTAAAAAATCAAGGCAAGTTTCCTGTACTTTGCAGATGAAAAATATTTGAAAACAGGACTTAATGCATCTAGTAGATTAAAACAGGAATTAAAGACTTTAGAGTAAGAGGAGATCAAAGGCTGTCTTTTCATTGTTCTTTTTATTGTTTATTGACTTCAAAAAGACTTTTTAGTTTAAGCTGACTTTAATGTCTCTTGAATGCTCTTTTGTAAAGTGACTTTGAAAACTCACGGATAATGTCTTCATTAAGTGGGGAAAATCTTGGTGAAAATATAACTGTAACTTTGCCTTCATTATAATAGAAAGAGATAACACTTTGCTTAATTAAGGTCTGTTTTCCCTCTGTTCTGAATTTTACGACCATTTTTTCCCATTGAAATTAGTGCTGATAAAAGCTTGAAGTAGACATTGCTAAACTGAAACTCTTAGCTTCCCAGAGAAGTACAGACACGTGAGTTCTCTGTCTATATTTGTTAATCAGTTAATCAGGCTGTTTTGTGAATGCTGGCTATTTTAGGAAACAAACAAACAAATAATCAAAACTCCAAAGCATATTCAAGTTGTGTTAATTCCAAAATAAAGCATACAGATTTTTTGCATTGTTGAAAATATTAATTTAGAGACTTTCTGATCTTATTCTGTTCCCAAATGTCTTTGCTTTTCTCACCAGTCCCTGATGACCTGAGGTCTCTGGAATATGCTAATGCCTATATTAATAATGGCAATAAAGTTCCTAAACATACAGAGGTATATTGATAGATTAGGGGAGCTCTGCTAAGTAATTAATCCTTGGCACCGGTTTCTCTGGGGAGTTGGCATGTACTTTCCCCAATATTTTGAAGTGTCAAAATGAACTTGTGGAGTAGGGCTACCTTGCCCTTCCCCTTCCTAGTAGTACAACTTTTGCACATGGTTCAACAAGATTCAGTTCATGTTACTTTTAGATGTGAAGGGAATTTTCCTAGTTTCATTAAGTGTATTCCATCTTTTCTCAGAAGCTGTGTATACGGCAAGCTAAATGATTGCCAACAAGAGAAACATATTCTACAAGACAGATGACTTAATTGCCTTCTTCCTGTTCATTTCTTGCCAGTATCGATTGAGATACATTCCCTTTTTTGGTTGACTCCTCAGTTTTCTCTGTTTATGGTATAAAATAATCTAAGTTTTAGCAATTTCTAACATGGATAGAACATCAATTCTTTGTTACTCTGTGGGTGGCTGACAACAGGTGTGGTAGTGATTTAATGATACACACCCTTCCCATTCTGGGTATTTCTGCTAGGGTGGTAAGGGGCATTTTCTTTGGCTTTCAGTGAGGATCAAAAGAGTCTGATTTGAAGTCTGCACAAGTTGTTTGCAAGACCTTTTTATGTTATTTTAAAAAATCTCATCAGCTCCTTTTAGTTTGATAACTGATTGTCTGGAGGTTTGTTTATTTCTTCTTGAGCAATGTGTATTGCATGGTTTCTTCTACTGCCTAACCTTGCTTCAACTTTAAAGGAGATTGCCTTCAAAAGGAAACTCAACACTACACTTGTTTCTGCTTGCTTTTGTTTATGACTAGGGATAGAGAAGCAAAGCTGTTCTAGGCTAGAGTTATTTTTACTGTCTTTCAAATATGATACAAGTATTAGGAACCTTGAGCCCACTGCAAAAATGAGACACTGAATGGAATGTTTTCTTTATGTTGGATTAATCAAAAAGTCGCACTTTGCATCAGTTTTGAGACTGGTGCTGACACTATTTGTTGGTTGGTTTGCAGTATTCATCTGCATCATTTTGGTGTGGTCATCTCCATTTTGGATTTAGTGATTCAGTACATGACAGTACCGTTTTTCTAGAATATTTTAGTAGTTTTTATATTCATAGACTCAAAATATTTTTTGCAATACAAATATCTTTATGACACAAATAGTTAAGCATTTTTAGAAGTGTAATCTTTGTGGGTGGTTTAGAGGCTCAATTACCCAGTGAAATTGAGGAAATAAATGTCCTTGAGGATTTGCATTTGGATCATATGACATCGTGGCTCTCAGCTCATTGTTAATAATTCTTACATCTGTGCAGCACACAATGGCAAATGAGGCTGTGCAGCCTTTGAAATTGTAATGTAGTATTACTGCATTAGGTGGTAGAAACATCTAGCTCCTTTCATAGGAGGTGACAGGAAAGTAAGCCAGGACAAAGAAAGTAATAAATTATCTGGTAAAATTGCTATAATGTGTAATCCTACTTAATTAGATTGAGTAGTTAATGTGAAGACTATTGATACCATCATGTTTGTTACATGTATGGCTGATGCCGTTTGGGTTGCATTGTACGTTTGCACTATGGACGTGTAAAAGGCTAAGATTCCACGAAACAGAAAGGAGACTAAACTACAAAGGGAGAGGAAGGAACAGTAAAGCAAAATGATGAAAGAAAGAATGTGGCAAAATGCCAAACTTTTCACTATAATTATTTTTGTCTTCATAATACAGAATGATCCTACAGTGAGAGAAATGTGGTTGCATGGCATTTGATAGATTCAAATCTGCTTAAGAAAACAGTCAGCACCCAGGATACAGAGAGTTTAATCCCCTGAAATTAGATATCCTACTTCTGTGCTCAGTGTTTGTGAGCAAAAAGTGCCAAACGTTTTTTCCTTTTTTAATGCTGTGCATCTTGAAACACGTGAGAGCAGAGTTTGGCTCAAGGAGTTGTTTGCATGTTTGAATGCTTCAGTTATGTTATCAATGAACCCAGTCCTGGTTTCCTGACTTTACACATCCAGAATGGCCACTGTAATAGTAAAGTAAGAAATGATTTAAAAGAAGGATGCAAAACATCTTTCTAAGAAGGTGAGATCAGCAAAATTAGAACATTTCAAGAATTCTGTAATGCCTATGTATGTGACATAAATACCTCATAGCAGTGATTCTCAGACTCTGATAATCTATGCCCCTGATTATCTATGATTTCTTTTCCAGCAGTCATATAATCCCATTCTGTTAACCAGTGCACTAGATAAAATAGTATATTTAACAAATTCAGCATTTGGCTGAGAACTGTTTGAACAAGAGATATCACTGCCTATATCCCCTTCTCCAAAACCAACTGAGCTGCCTTGTTATGAGAACTTGGTACATACTGTGTGTAATAACAGGGGACCTGAGGAGGACCTCTTAAGAAGTGGAGGATCAGCAAATCATGGAGAATTCAGATACTGTAGCTTTCTTTTGGGTCTGAAGCAAGATGCAGAATATGCTGATGAAGTCCTGCTCATTTCTGGACTGTGCTTAGATTGTGAAGCAAAATAATGTGTTGGTAAAAGCTGATGGTACTGGCCTGTTGGTTTCCACTGTTGGAACTGTGCTGTCATCAAGGGAACAGGGAAGACATGTCTGTAGAAGAACAGTTGTGTTTCGTTGTTTGATTGGGGCTTTTTTGCTGCAAGGTTTGAACACCTTGTAGCACTTCCACACACTTCTTTTTGCTTGGTTCCTTCCCACTTTCTCCAGCATTGGCTTCCAAATGACACAGCTGTACACAAATGGAGTACTATATTGTCAGAAGCCAGGGACCTTTCCCCTGATTTACAGCCAAAACATTCACAATCACCTTTGACTTTTCCCTACATTCACTACTTACAGCAAATGTCCTTTCTGTTTCATTTCTGGAATTCTGTATTTTGAAGATAGAAGTGAACATCATGCTAAAGAGGTTTTGCAAGACTACATCTTTCTTTAGGAGAGAGAGAGCATCCAGCTGCTCCTTATCTACTGCTGTCGTGCTATAGGAGAGGCTTCCTGCTTCTGGTGCTGCAGAATCTCACTTTTATGGTGTAAATACTATAAATCCAAAGTAGGGAAGTGTGCTAAAATTTTTCCTAGTCATGTGTGACAGTGCATTTAACTGCTGCTTTCCCAACTCTTCTCCCTGGGGATGGAGATTTTAATGCTGTGTCCATTTACATCACAATTGTATTAATTACATTTAATGTAGTTTTGAGCTAAGGTAGCACAGCCTTATTTCAGAGGATAGAGAGTGTGTATGTTGTAATGAGGCTTGAGTGCAATTGATCTATGACTAGGAATAAGGAATTCTTAAGGGAGTTTGCTGATTTATGTAGAAGACGAATGTCTGCGGCCATTAGGAAACACCAGTTTTTACTACCTATCAATCTCATGGAAAACCGATGGCAGCGAAATCTCTTGTAATAGTTAGCTAATCTGTTAAATTAGAGATTAATGAAATGAAAACATTACAGAGGAGGAAAGTACACTTTTAAGAGCAGACAGTATCAGAAGAACAATGCAGACTGTTCAAAAGCATATACAGCAGCAGTCTGAAGACAACAAAAGGATAAATCAGCACACACCATTGTTGTCTTAATCCATATTGTGCTTTCAGTATTAAATTGAAAAAAAACTATGTGGATGTATGGGTTAGTAAATTACTAGAGCAGTGGTGGATATCAGACTAATTTCATAGTAGAAAAAGACATAATTAGAACACACTATTTAGAATAACACGGACTTGATGGGTGGAGCTCTCACTGGATAAGCAGTTGGCTGGATGGTTTCACGCAGAGAGTGGTAATCAACGGCACAATGTCCACCTGGAGACCAGTGCCAAATGGCATCCCTCAGGGGTCAGTGCTGGGCCCAGTGCTGTCAGTGATAGGGACAGAGGAATTGAGTGCACCCTCAGCAAGTTTGCAGATGACACCAAGCTGTGTGGCACAGTCGACTTTCTAGAGGGCAAGGATGCCATCCAGAGAGACCTGGACAGGCTGGAGAAGTGGGCCCAGGCCAACCTCAAGAAATTCGGCAAGGCCAAGTGTAAGGTCCTGCACTGGGTCGTCGCAATCCCAAGCACAGATACGGGCTGGGTGGTGAAGGGCTGAGAGCAGCCCTGAGGAAAAGGACCTGGGGGTCTGGGTTGATGAAAAGCTCAACATGAGCTGGCAGTGTGAGTGTACAGCCCAGACAGCAGCCGTGTGCTGTGCTGCAGCAAGTGTTGCCAGCAGAGCAAGGGAGGGAATTCTGCCCCTATATTCTGCTTTCATCAGACTCTACCTGGAGTACTGTGTGCAGTTCTGGAGCCCCCAACATGGGAAGGACATGGAAATGTTGGAGCAAGTCCAGAGGAGGGCCACGAAGATGATCAGAGGGCTGCAGCAGCTCTGCTATGAGGACAGGCTATAAGAATTAAGGCTCTTCAGCCTGGAGAAGAGACAGTTTCAAGGAGACCTTATAGTAGCCTTCCAGTACCTGAAGGGGACCTACAGGAAGGCTGGGGAGGGACTATTTACAAGGTCTTGTAATGACAGGATGAGGAGTAATGGAAGACAGGAGATTTAAACTAGATGTTAGGAAGTTCTTTCCAGTGAGGGTGGTGAGACACTGGAATAGATTTCCCAGGAAATTTGTGGATGCTGTCTCCCTGGAGGTGTTCAGGGCCAGGTTGGATGAGGCCTTCAGCAACCTGTTCTAGTGGGAGGTGTCCCTGCATATGGCAGGGGGTTGTAACTAGATGATCTTTGAGGTCCCTTCCAACATAAACCATTCTATGCTTATATGATCATTTTTTAAATGGTTTTAAAATTTTATACAGTTTATGTCTAATTTTGCCTAACTACATCTTTATGTTAAGCTTTTAGAGCTCAAATTATTTAAAGACATTGTAAGACCAAAAATTAGAAGAAGAGCTTGTGTGCTATCTGTAGCTATGATTTATTTATTAGAGCTGTGTTTGGAAAGCATGAAAACTCCCAGGATCTTAGATATTACTTGGTAAAAGTCCCACTACCTTATGTATTTTGAAAGGGAAAAAAATACAGGAACAATATATCTTCTAGCAGTGAATTGTAAACATCTGATTTTCAGTGTGTTCTATGTGCTTATTTTTCCTTGCAGCTACTATGTGCAGTGGGATCTAAACTAGGAGGAATTTTCAAAAAAATAAGTTGCATTTATCTATACATAAAAAAGAAAATCCTATTGAGGTGACCGTGTGTGTCAGTACATCCCTTTATTTCCACACCACCTGCTGCAATTAAAAATGAAATCGCCAAGCAGCAAGTACAGTAACTTCATCAACCAGCTGATATTATAATTAATGACTATAGAGTCTCTATTATTGTGTACTTCCAAGGCATCAAGTGGAAAGCTGTCGTAGTGCTTTAAATAATGAAAAAGTTTCAGGCCTTGATAAATGGCTCAGTTGGATGCAGTTTAGAAAGTTGAGAGCATATGCTTCTGTCATTAGAAACTAAGGACCCTCGTTACCCTTGCTATAACTCTTCAGATTCATCTGAAACTCTTTGATCCCCTCATGTACTTACACTGTGTTTAAAATGCAAAAGTGTAGAAAAATATGGTGTGCATGAGAAAATCAGTTAGTGGGAAGAAAGATTAAAATAAAGCTACTGTTCATTAACGTCTTTGTTTCAAACCTATCGAAAAAGATAGCATTAAGCTGTATCCACATTTCTTTTGAAATGAGAGGAAGCAAACAGTTTTCTTTGATTCCTTTGAGATTTTTCTTTTAAGAAACAATTGAAATCCAATAAAGAAATTGCTTCAGAGAAAGCTTATGAAGATATTTAGCTGACTTAATAAAGAAATGACAGCAAGACTATTTGTTCTTGCAGTCTGTACTTCAGCGCCATGGCATTCTGAAGTGGTGGACGCAGAATAGGTGTGAGGAGTGATGTACCGAAGCAGAAATTTTGGGTATTACAATACCCAAACTATACTTTCAACAGGCAAGCTATTGATAAATTCACTTCTTGGACACTCTGGTTCTTGTGTTAAACGCCATCATTTTAACTGAAAAAAATATTACTTTTCAGCTGCTATTTATTTGTCTTCTTACTCTGGAACATTCATACTATGTCTTTGCCTCTGAGGATATTTCATAGCTGAAATGTTTTGCTTCACAGAGCATGTTACAGATAGAGAAAAATTTGTCTAATCCCTGATTCTCAATGGTTGTCATTTTGCTTTGTTTCATGTATTGAAAGTATACAGCAGAAACATTTTTCAGATCTTTTATAAAGGAATTATGTCTTCTAAAGTATTAATTATGGAAACAAACCATATGTACAAATACAGATATGAATGTATAACCAAGAAGAGAAACAAAGATTTCTTCCTTTCATGGGAACATGTGCTGGTGTTTCTCTCTGTATTTCATTATTTAGAATCTATTATTTAAAATCTACATTTCTTGACCATCCAAAATCACCAATACTTGCAGAAGAATGTTTTACCCCAAAAATTTCTCAATGGCTAAAATTTATGTTTGGCAGCCTAGTGCTAAATTAAGGAGTGGAGTGGAAAGGCCTATAAATGGATGAAAACAGATGTGGAAAGTTTACTTGTGCCGTGAAGGAGTCTTGTGTTTATCCTCTGTTGTGTGGAGACAGTCATGCTGCAAGAAGAGCAGCATCAGGCTGTGCTGTGAATGAATCCCTTGGATTCTTCAGGTCTGATAGCTCCAGCTGCTTTGGGGGTTTTCTGGTGAGCAAAAAGGGACAGCTGAGTGACTGCTTTATAAGGTTCCTCTAGAACATTTACAAACCCTGTGCAATTGGCTAGACTGAAGCAAATTAAGTGCTGAAGCAGTGGGTCCATCCGTTCATTTCAAAGGTGTACCTGCTTGCATGGAGTGTGGATTTGTGAGAAGTGCTGAATATTAACTAGGATATTTGGACTTTAATGTAATGATCTTATATCATCACAGCATCTTGGCAAATTAGATTAAACCTGAAGGACACAGCACCTGATCCATCTTTAAATTCATGATGTGTGAAAGTTACACTTCAGACAAGTGTTAGGCTAATTGCTTCCTTAGCTGGTGACTTTAGTAAGTTATAAACAGTAATATTTATCTCATTGTGCTAAGTGGCTAGTAGGGTGAGAAGAATGGTAGCAAAGACATTCAGAGATGTAGGTTCTTTCGCGTGTCTTCAGACTGTAGTCAGATTGTGCTATTAGATGTCTAGGTTTTTCACATATTTCAGGACTTTTATGCCCTTGCTAGTAATTAAATTAATTATTTATCCATTGTACACAGTCTTGAATTACTGTATGATTAGCTTGGGCACTTAAAAGTATAAGAACACTTGAAAGCAAAATCCAAGCATAGATATTCCATAGCACGTCTTGCAATCTAAATATTGCTCTTAGTCTAATCGAAGCAGCAAGAGTAGTCACAGCAGTTGATGGACTATTTTTCAAATTGATTTCAAAAATGTATTTAAGAGGATGATCTTCTACTCTAGATTACCTATTGATTTTTAATATGAAAAGCTCATTATATAAGCAGTAACTGCATATAAAAACCTAGCAAACCTTTGCATAAATCCTTTAATTGAATTTCCAGAGCCTGTGGTTCTACTTTTTTTTTTTTTTAATTAAATCTATTTCTTTTTTTTTTTTTTTTAAGTGTTACTGTGTAATTTGCATGCTGTGAAGTGGCCCTGTCCCAGATAAAGTGCCATTGATCCTTATTAAACCTCACCTCTGGGCTTGCTCAAAACTAACTGGAAAAATTAAAGTGTTCATGCTGCAATGCACTTATTGCTTGTGTGATGGGATTATGGAAAAAAAAAGAATAACATTAATTTCCAAGAGGGAATTTATAATGCAAGATTTTTTTTTTTTTACAATTTGATAATTAATTGCAAAATCATATTCTAAATATAAATTATATTCCAGTCTGCAAGCTGGAGTAGTAATTAGGAAAGATAATGTATACCTGATATAAACTCATGATGTTTTATATGGACACTCCTTTGGTATATTAATTTTTTTAAGTGTTCAAAATGGTTATGGATTCAACCCAACAGCTTAAACAGACATTTGAGGAATGAAAATAAATCTGGAATTGAGGCAGTACCTTATATTAATAGTTGTTACCATTTTATTTCTGGAGTTTAAAATGTGACAAATGATAGTCTGCAAATATTCAAGCTAACAATTTTTATATTCAAATTATCATGAGAAAGAGAAATATATAAGTTGCAGTTCTAGAATTGTTTTTTTTTTTAATGCCTAACACTTTTTATTTGAAAAGCAATAAAGTCTCCTAAAGAAATATTCATAATCAATAAGAATACAAAGTATGGCATATATTAGTAGAGTTATAAAAATGCTTGCAATATGACTCAAAATGAAAAACACAGCAAGTTATGTATGCTTTAAAGTGTAATCAATTTTGAGGTTGCATATGAAGATATAAATGATAAACACAAGTAGTAACATTTTTAGTAAAGGCTGTTGTGAAAAATGCAGTATTTATGGTCTATTCCATTCTTTTTATAGATCATTAGTGTAGAAAACAAACACGGTGTATCCATCTTCTTAGATAGTTTAAACTTCCATTAAATAATATTTTTAAATGGAAATTTTGAGCTCGTTTTATATGCTGCTTTCTACAAACAGACTGAACGTAAGCTGCATTTCCAGCAGAAGCCAATACCACTTATATTCAGTGTTCTGGATTCCTAGGGAAAGCTACTGGTGCTTTCCATTTGCAGCATAGAGAGCTGGTGTGATCTACTGAATCTGCTGGAAATGAGTCCATTGGAGAGCTACGGGGATGATTAAGGATGTTGAACATCTCTCCTATGATGAAGGGCTGAAGAGAGCTGGGGCTGATTAGTCAGGAGAAGGGGAGAGGGGATCTTAGCAACGTCTATAAATACCGAGGGGTGAGTGTCAGGATGAAGATGCCAGGCTCTTTTTGGTGGTAGCCAGTGACAGGACAAGGAACAAAATGTGCAAGCTGGAACACAGGAGGTTCCATCTCAGCATGGGGAAACACTTTATGGTAAGGAAGATGAAGCACTGGAACAGGCTGCCCAGAGAGGTTGTGGAATCTCCTTCTCTGCGGACCCACTTGGATGTCTTCCTGAGTGGCCAGCCCTACGTGATCCTGCTTTGGCAGGGGGGTCGAACTTGATGATCTTTGAAGGTCCCTTTGAACCCCTAGCATTTTGTGTAAATCTGTTGTCTTTAAGAAAGTGATGAATTGTGCTGCCTGTGATGTATTAATTAGAACTAGGTTGAAATTCTCAATTGTAGCATAGTTTCATTCCACAGAACAGGCTGGTGTCAAAATGCCTCATCTACTACTCTGTCTACAGACAGAGTAATTAGTGCAACTTGATTTTTTTACTTTGCTTAGTGAATACAGAACCAGTTTAAATACTACTGTTCTGAACCTAACCAAATTGTGTTTAACTGTATTAACTGCTTAAATGTATTTGCTTTAAAGCTCCTATATTACTTTTAGATAAGCACTAATTACTTCAAAATCATTCCCATTTCATAAACCCATGCTGAGATGGTATCAATAGCATCAAATAAATTATGTTTTACTCTTTTTTTTTTAAATTCTGGACCCATGGACATTTTTTCTTTCATTCCACATGCAATCTTATGCAGTACTTAACAATGTTTCTTGAAAACAAAACAATAAAAGAAAGCACACACACACCAAATCTCTTAAAATTCTTTAATCCAACTGTGATATTGCAGAGGTATTTATAATGAATTATATGAAGTGTATAGGAAAAACCCTTGTGTAAGAGGTGTTATTACTGGAGTAAACTGCTCCTACTAGATGTTGGAGAAAAAACCCAGTCTATACAAACATTCATATATCAGACAAATCTCTGGATGCTTCTCTGACTGTTTTGCAGTGTTGTCACCATTCCTACACAAGAAATTTCATCACAGCACAGCAAAGAAATGAGATAGAGATCAAGCGAATGGATTGTGTTGGTTTAGTTTTTAGAAGTAGACTCATGGCACTGAATCCTTGAGTTCTAATGTGTGAAATTCTGTGCTCCTTATCTGTGACAACATTCCTGGGCTTGCACTGGTGGGAAATGCCCTGGATTATCTTTCTTCACAGGGGCATTTGAGTTATTCTTTGAAACAAATGCCCTAACTGCAGCAATGCTTGCTTACAAGCTAAAAAAGACAACCAATCAAGTGGGCTCCTATGACACCAAATTTCTTCAAAGATTATCCTGAGATCATTATTTTCAGAACTCCTTTTTTTTTACTGGCCTTTGTGAAATGCCATGCAGTGTTCCTGAATGAACCTGATTTTTCTAGTGTTATTTTCTGAAGGGAAAAGAGAAGGTGGACAGAACTAGGAGAGGAAGTGAATTGGTCTTCTTCCAGCCACATGGAAGTTACTCAAAAAAGCTATGCTGACTTGAGCCTTAATAATAAATGAGCATGAAGCTAAGGTGATGTCAGTTAGTTTACTCATGAGTGAACAGTACTCAGCTGAAAAAGGGTAGCTGGAATGATCCATTCAGCTGCAAGAGAGTGCAACTGCAGCAGACCTGCTTATTTCCTCTGCTATGAGTTTTGCACTAAAAAGTGGTTATCACACATAGTTTAGACACTAGCCTGTTTGCTCCTTCTCTGCTCAGACACTCTTCAGCTTTGGAAATTAATGCTTTGGTTCTCTTCAGCAACAAGCAAACACATGGCTGATGCAAAGCATTTGGTCCAAATGTTCATGTTAGTTTGTAAAGACTAATGTGAATGGCCTGTTTGTCATTATTAGTGTTCCTTCTCTCTTGTCCAGCAGTTTTCTTGGGCATTATGTCTCTGAACAGTTATTGCAAGTCCCATATTGCTGCTAGAATCTTGTTTCTGCTCTACCTTACATACATCACAACCATTCTGAAATTATGCTTTAGGAAAACGGTTTTAAAATTCTTTGCTGGTTGTTTGTCAGTGGATTTGTTGTAGTTTCCTCATGGTCTTTAGTAGAGGAAGTAAGTGACACTGATCAGTGAAGGTGGACAGTAAGATTTATAATGTATTTGTGCTAGCTGATTGCCAACAGAACTGGCCTTTCCCAGCGGTGCTGTACGCATACTTGGAAAATCAATAGGGATTAGCCTATGACCCCCTTCACATACTTATACTGTGGTCTGCATTGCTTACCAATATTTCATCTGTTTCACTTAAATGCTGTTACTTACTCAATAATGTGTGGCTGTTCTTGCAAGCTACTAATTAATTTTTAAAATGCAGTATCACTTGAAACGGAGATAAAGCACACCTTTAGCATCAGAGTGAGTGGAGGGCAGTGGCTTACTTAGGAAATTTGCACTTGGTACCTTTAATTAAAAGTCCTGCTTTGAAAGATTAAAGTTATACATTCAGATTAAAAAAAAAAAAATAGGGCACTAAATCAACTACAAAGACCTTCTCATGGTGGTTGCCAACAAACTAAACTGCCAAGTTTAACTAAGTGCCTGTAGTACTGTGTCTGCCATTTGCTGATTCAGTTTGACATTTCAATATGTATGCTTATGCTTGGAACATGCAGATAAGGAACTTACAGTTGGAGGCATTTAGATAAATGCCTGTTTACTATTATGTAGCACACACATTTCTGTTCCACCAGGGTTAACAATTTCTGAAATGTGTTCTGAGACAATAAGGTTTGGTGGTTAAGTTTTGTCTTAGAATCATAGAATCGACCAGTTTGGAAGAGACCGGCAAGATCATCCAGTCCAACCTATCATGCAGCCCTATCCACTCAACTAGACCATGGCACTAAGTGACACCTTGAGTACTGTGTCCAGTTCTGGGCTCCTCAATTCAGGAGAGATGTTGAGGTGCTGGAACGTGTCCAGAGAAGGGCAACAAGGTTGGTGAAGGGCCTGGAACACAAACCCTGTGAGAAGAGGCTGAGGGAGCTGGGGTTGTTCAGCCTGGAGAAGAGGAGGCTCAGGGGTGACCTCATTGCTGTCTACAACTACTTGAAGGGAGGCTGTAGCCAGGTGGGAGTTGGTCTCTTTTCCCAGGCAACCAGCAACAGAACAAGGGGACACAGTCTCAAGTTGTGCTGGAGGAAGTATAGGCTGGATGTTAGGAGGAAGTTCTTCACAGAGAGAGTGATTTGCCATTGGAATGGGCTGCCCAGGGAGGTGGTGGAATCACCGTCCCTGGAGGTGTTCAAGAGAAGACTGTTTGAGGCACTTAGTGCCATGGTCTAGTTGACTGGATAGGGCTGGGTGATAGTTTGGAGTGGATGATCTTGGAGCTCTCTTCCAACCTGGTTGATTCTATTCTATTCTATTCTATTCTATTCTATTCTATTCTATTCTATTCTATTCATCCAGCCTTTTCTTGAACACCTCCAGGGATGGTGACTCCACCACCTCCTTGTTTTTCATTGAATGGCTTAGGTTGGAAGTGACCTCAGAAATCATCTACTCCAACTTCCCCACCATGGGCAGGGACACCTCTCAACTAGACTAAGATGCTCCATGGCTCATCCAACCTGGCCTTAAACACCCCCAGAGAGGAGGCATCCACAACTTCCCTGGGCAACTTGTTCCAGAGTCTAACCACCCTCATGATGAAAAACTTCTTCCTAAGATCCAGTCTAAAGCTACTGTCCCTCAGCTTCAAACTATTCCTCCTTATCCTATTGCAAAGACACTCTTAGGAAAAGTCTCTCTCCAGCGTTCCTGTAGGATCCCATCAGGTTGTGTTTGCTGGGGTTTTGTTTGTTATTTTGGTTTTTTTTTTGCTTGGAGTTTTGTGGTGTTTGGGTATTTTTGTTCGATCGTGTATTGGTTTTTAATTTTGCTTCAAATACTTGGTTTAACTTTTTGGTGGGTTTTGTTTGGGGTTTTTTTAGAGGTTTTTTGCTTTTTTTTTCTCTTTGTAAATTTTAGGTTAAAAATATTCTAATTTTCTAAGTAAGTATATATTTAATTTGTATTCAGCCTAGGGCATAGCCTTGACAGTGCGTTCACATGTTATATAAACCGTACTGGATTTTAAATATCAATGTGCTGAAGAACAAAACAGAAGATTCATTCGAGTTTGATTTTTGTTTCTCTTTTGGCTAGTTAAAAAAAATAAATAAAAGTGTTAAAATACAATTTTTCAATTTCTAGCTTACCATACAATTTGCCAAAATCCAAGATAATGGCCTGAGGCAATTATTTTTCATAAGGTTGTTCTCCCAACAGAGGTATTTTCAAAATTCACAGCTTCTTAGGCAAGTGTGTACCTATTCCCTGTAGATGCTGAGAGTTTCTTATTGATCTAGGAGCTGGTATTTGAAGTGGTCAAAGTACTCTGTAACTTGTTTAAGATACCCTACCTGAACTATTACTTTAAATAATATATTCATAAATTGATTAATCATTACAGTAAGAGTTATTAGCTGCATTTTTATCTCTCTGCTATCTACAAATGACTCCTGGTGTAATAATCATGCATATATAAACAGTGATCCAGCTTTAAATTGCAGTATGCCTTATAATAATTATACTGCTAGTAATAGTACGTTTCTGCAAGAAGAAATCAACCCTTTTCTGTGTGGGCAGCAAAACTCTGCATGTTTATTTAATGTGGATAAAGTAATTGTAAATATTGACACACTTATAAGCTGTATTATGGGAAAGGGGAAGGAAGGCAAGAAAAGATGCAAGGTTTGTTGGCAGAGGAAGTCAACTATTAGGGTTTGAGGTGTGCTCGGGTGTGACCAGGTACCAAGTGAGTTGAGCAAAGTGTACAGGAAGCCTTTATGCCACACATAAAGGGGTGGGAGGATGTTACCCAGCCTAGCTGCTAGTGGGTGACCAAGTCTGGTGGCAACTGGGTGACTGGACAGACTGGAAGCTATGACTAGAATTATGGTGCAAATTCCATAGCTTCTTAGAAGAGGGCTATGGAAATGAGCTAAAGGAACTACCTAAGAGATATTTATAAAACCATACATCTGAAGGGATGTAGCTCCCTCTTCCTCTTAGTCATTGCAGAAAGGCTTGACTTGTATTCATTTGATAATGTCTTTCTTTTGTAAGGCTTGTGTTGCTATCAGTTGCCATAAAGCACATGCAATTGCTGTAACCAGGGGGCAATTGTGATGGCTAAATTCGGAGCTTCAAATTATTAGAAATAAGGAGGGAAGGTTTTGTATGTTATTTTATAATATATATTTTAATGTACATAATAGGAATGTGCTCCAAAAATTTAAAGAGCTCCCACCATGATTTTTGTAAGATCCTAGTCTGGCTTACACAGGACTCAGCATGACTCTTTCTGTCTACCACAGTGTGCATGGACCACATCCAAAAGTTTTAATTAGAAAAAGAAATACCCTCCAAAACAGGTTTGTGTCTGCAGAGGGAACTAGAAAAATCTATATAACCAAAAATGTGTCAGAACTCACTTTCTTAGTGGCTTTCAGGTTTACTATGCTAAATGATGCCGAGTCCCAACAGCTTTAAACAACTTTCACTTTGATTTAATCCTAAATTCTGTGAAGACTAAATACATACACAGGCAATCTTACCATCACACACATATTATCAAATTAATGACCTCTCTTGGTTAATAATCAGTGTAGTGTGGAAAATCACACACCTCACACTTTAGCTTGTTTCCTGCATAAACTGTTGTCATAAGCAGCCTTGGACACTCTCATTTTGCAAACGAATAACTAAAGGAGCTTTTTCATATTTTAGTTTGAAAGCCATTTTGTTTCACCACATGCTTTTTCTGCTTCATAAATTCTACTTTAAAACATTCAACAACCTGCTAAATTAATATATACTGTGTTCTTTCTTTAATGGGTAGGGGAACTTGTCTCACAGCAGTGCATTTGTTCAACTCTGTTTTGAGAAAGCGCTGCCTGCCGTGTGAAGGACATCTGCTCACAAATGAGTGATTGTGCTTTTGATTCGGAGCAGCACCTTCACTTTAAATGCTGGCTGCAGATGAAAGGAACAGATTGCTGTGGTGCTGCTTTTGTGAGGATTCCTCTACCCAGCATGTGGCTTCATACATTATTGAGAGCAAATCCACTTTATGCTACCACTCCTCACTGCACTTATTTTGCCAACCTTATTTGGAATGTCATCGAGGATCACTTTTCTACAAAAGAATAAAATGCCAGTTAGGAAGATTAAGCAGATAAATTATTTACACTGTTTAATTATCATTGTACATGTTTATTAAACTTCCTGGTTACCTGGAAACCTAGGCAGGTGCTGGAAGAAAGTTAAAGATTTAAAGTAAAAATGTTTTGTGTAAAATGAAATCCTTCTCTGTGTGCCATGTTAATATAAATGTGCAGGGGGGGTTCGGTTGAGTGCCAAGCTTGACTTGCATTTAATGTTGGGATTGTTTTCTTTTTTGTTTATATTCCATTCCTAGCTCAAGGCTCATTATGATAGGAGATCCCACAGAATTCTGTGCTGGGTCTAGCAGCAGCCTGTTATACTACTAAGTGTCCTAGACAATAAACAGATGTAAAAGGTCTGCTTGGTAAGTCTGAGATGATCTCTTTATTCTTTGTGTTAAGGACAGAAAAATTCCCTCCTGGAGAACAAAAATCTGTTTTCGAATTTTCTTTAAAATTTATACTGAATAAATAATTTACTTTGTTTCTTGTTCACACAAATTGACCTATTTCCTTTTTACTTGATCACAGAACTGAAGTTTTAATTTTTATATATTTTTTTTTCCACAATAGAAGTGTTGTCCTCTAGGAACAGCTTCCACATCTCTGTGTGCTCTTCACTAATAGAAACTAATGAGCTCCATTAAAGATCTGCCCACATAGTTGCAAAGAACCACCTATTAATCTGTCATCTTTGAAAACTCTGAGAAAATTAAGACCACCAGGCAACCATGAATTTGAAAATGAAAAAGGCAGTACCAAACCTATTATACTTTAAGGATGAGTGCCAAGTGGGTAGGAAATGACTAGTGTTGCTAAAAAGAAGCAGACAAATCTCACTGATTTAGTTGAGCAAAATAACCCAGAAGCATGTTAGAGCAAGCACGGGCTGAAATCCTGGCTCTTCTAAGATCAAGAGAGCTCTGCTGCTGACATAGGAGGATACCAGCTATCTATCTTTTTGGAACTGCAGTTCAATTAAGATATCAATTATTAACAAAATAATTTTACCAAATAGTATACATTTAAATACATGGCCCATTTGATTTCCCACTGTTTGCATTCTACTGTTTACATTTGAGATTATGATGCGGAGAAATCTTTGGCTATTTATGGAGAAGATCTTCTATCCTCCTGTGTTTATAGTTTTCTTGGTATAGAATCATAAAATGGTTTGGGTTGGAAAAGACCTCCAAAGGTCATCTAATCCAGCACCCCTGCAATCAGCAGAGACATCCTTCACTAGCTTATACAGAACCTTGTTGAGCCTGACCTTGAATGTCTTCAGGGATGGGGCCTCAACTGCCTCCCTGGACAACCTGTTCCAGTGTTCCACCAGTGTCATGGTAAAGAGTTTGTTCCTAACATCCAATCTAAATCTCCTTTTCTGTAATTTTAAGCTACCACCCCTCATCCTATCACTCCAGGCCTTTGAAAGCAGCCCCTCTGCAGTTTTCAGTGCAGTTGAGTTGTCATCTCAGAAGCAGCATTACTGAGGGATGAAAGATGGAGGATGGTTCCTGCTCACTACAGAGGGGATGGACTAGATGATGGTTCCTTCCAACCAAACCACTCTGTGATTCTGTGATTCTAAGTTTCTGTGAAAAGAGTGACTTGTTTTAACAGGATATGGGTGACCAAGTAAATACATGAGGAGGTACATTCCATAGCAGTAGCAAATTAGATTAATTCTAGGAGGGGTTTTATGTAGAAAGAACAGACAGTTCAAATGTAGCTGGTAGAATAATTCTGAGTTTAGTTCACAATGTGAGAAATGAATTGTAAAAATTAATTCATTCTAGAATAGTGAAATTCTCATTCCTCAGTCTAACTCTAGAAATCAGGGATTTGTTTGGAATATTACATATGCTTGTCTAAAATCTGCAGTAAGAGACATTTTCTGACATTGCTTAAAACATCCAAAATATAGCATTTCAGATTAAGAAAAAGCTCAGGTTTTTTTTTTTTCTTTTGAGGCTTCATTTTGATAAAATAAATATCCATAGCTTCTAGCAGAACATTGACCTTGCATCATTTTTAGTAATTGCCTTTGTGTTTGGAAGATGAAGGAAGAGAAGGCAGCCTGGGGGCAGATTTCAGTGAAAGCATTGGATGAGTTTTTGTATTTCCTGTTTGTTTTTTTTTGGGGGGGGGGGGGGTGTTTATTTTATTATTTGTGTGTGTGTGTGTGACCAAGCTCTTCTTATGTGTAACTGATTTTACTATGGCCATCTCTGGAGTGAGAAGCTTGTGAACTTATGTGGAGGAGTTGAACTAGCCATTGCTTTACATCTGCCCAAGATAGCTTACATGTAATGAGTAAAGTGGCTGCTAACAGGGGTGGCATACTGTTGAGAATAAAGAGTTTGTAATACTTGGGGCTATAGTTAGTTGGTACTAATTTTTGTATTCCACTGGGTAAGCTTTGACAAAGACCTATCATTTCTCAAATAAACCATTCTTCTCTGAGAACATCTGTTGAAAGAGGCAAATTTAAATCTCCTTAAAATCCAGGGCATAATTAACTCTAGAGGGATACAAATATTAGTTTTCCAAAAGCCATTTCTATTTCACTTTATCCTGATGTTCTGTAACCTTTTCAAGTCTTGGCGGTGTTTTTCTTCTTTATCATCATTTTGCTTCTAGTATGGAATTCTATATTCAGAACAGAATAAGCATCTCAACTAAACCAGTAAAAATACTAACTATAGCTCACTGGTGTTAACTGAAAAAAAGAGACAAAGTCCTACAAGAGGCTTGCATGGTTATCTTCATGTACAACTGGCTGTGCCATCTCATTTAAACTGTATTCTTACCCTGAAAGGTTGGAGTGGATGATCCTTGAGGTCCCTTCCAACCTGGTATTCTATGAATCAATGAATCTCAAGGACATTATGGCACACTAGTATTGTTTTAAACATTGATTTATGTTAAATTGTTAAAAAATAATTGGAAAATCTGAAGTTTCTATTAAGCAAACCAGAGTAAAGAGTGATGTCTACCATCCGGAGAACCTGAAAACAAAAGCTGGTTGTAAGTTTTGGATTTATCACCTGTTGTAGCAGCAACTCTAAACAACTTAGTGTGAACGTTTTATCAGTTTTGCTGGTAGCAGGAAACAATAGCCTGTCTCTTGATTTGCTTACAAGATGGGAACAAGTGTCAAATTCAGCCCTCCTGGAAGTCAGTAAAATACTGCTTTGAGACATTACCATTACCCTTGATTTTGGCTTTTAGCTGCCCCTGTGCCCCTGTGTATGAAATACAGTGAGATTTTTTTGCCTGACAAAAGAAGAATCCTTAGTAATGCTCTTGCTAAATAAAAATGGCAAAAGTACTTCTGGATTACAAGAAGGAAATCTTATATCCACAGTTTGAGTCTGAACGCGTTTAAGAGTATGGAATATGAATCATGAGTCATTTATGCCTATTTTAATGTATTTCTATATGTCAGCCTGTTTTTGCTAAGTCTTCTTTTGGGACCTCACTGTCTTTACTGATTATTAGAATTTAACTTTTTCTTATGTGATTTGAAACATCTGACCTCATGGCTCAAGCAAACCAATGCCCCTAGGATACAGCAATGAACATGGGGTAGTCTCAAACCTTGTATATTTAATTGAAATAGCTACTGTATGGAGAAGTAGTATTCCCACACTGGAATCCCAGTTATTCATTACCTTATTTCTATCTAGAAAATTGCAAATTTATTCTTTATAGAGCTCAGGCATAAAAGCTGTCTGTTGCACTAATGTGGAAAATGTTTTCCTATTACACTGCCTCCATGCAAATAACAAATTAATGCAGCTTGTAGGGGAATCTAATCACTGTAATTCAACATTCAGAGGAGCAAAAAATGATCATGCTTGTCTTCACTCTTCCAAGTGCAACACCAGATTTTAGTTTCTTAATGCGTGGCCTATTTAGCTCATTAGTTTTAATATACAGGTTTAAAAGTCTTTCCTTGAGCAATATCCTAAGACAAGATGTGAAGATCCCCAAGTCTGTAATCTTGTATCGAGATGTGGTTATGGCCTTGTGGTTATCCTGCTCTTTTATGCCCAGTTTTGTCTTTGTACATCAATCTTCTATTGTAAATCTTTGAGAGATTTAATTTATGCAGTGGGTCATTACAGTTTTCGTTTGCCCATACAGAGAGACCCGGGAGATAAGTATGCATTAAAATCAGCTGCCCTCCTCTGCCCCCCGGGACTAACCTTCCTGGAGATTAAAAGTCTTACCTCTGCTGCCTAATAATTTAAAAATATGTGTTAGTTTACTAAACTACTCTTTCTTACTGAGGTCAGAAATCAGCTGCTTTTCAGGAGATCTTAAACTATTGTCAGTCTTACCTGGGCTGAAATTAGCTTTCACTCCTTTTACACCCTCAAAATAGTTTTAGAAATATCTTCAGTTACTCTCTCTGACTGCATTCATTGGCCTTTCTGTTGCTTTTTAGCCTACCAAAGACAACTTGTGGGCTTTTTGCAATATTTGATAGAGCCTGTTGTTTGTTTCATACTGCTGTGCCTTTATGCACTTGTCTTAGATACCAAAATGATTTAGATTTAAAGGAGTTACAGTGATCTGCTGAATCTGAGAACACTGCTCTCCCACAGTGGTTTTTTTATTTGTTTTACCTCTTCTACCTTGCAACTCATTGAGTCTTTACTGAAAGTACAAAACATATGTACAAAACACTTGATGCAGGATACTGGATGAGTAAAATTCTCAAAAACTTGTGGGAAGGTGGCATTTGAAGCCATTCCATTATTCACTGTGAAATTATATAGCTGAGGTATTTTATGGTAGAGCAGTTTATTAAACTGAATAGTTTATGTAAGGAAAGCCAGAAAGAGCAGAAATGTTCTCAGCGAGTTTCTCATTGTTTCCTAATTTTTTTTCAGACGTAAACCCAGTATTTTTTCTGTTTTTACAGTGTCTCACAGATTTTGCAATGCTTCTGAAGTTTTCCTCCTTTATCCTGAGGAGCTGTTTATTCCATCTCTGTTGTACATAGTTTATTTTGGGTCTAAAATGCTAAAATTTCTACTGGTTTACCCAGTCACAGCTTGCTAATGGCTGTCATTGAGCCACCAGATTTTCCCAGTGCACAAACTGCCTGTTAGTGATGCACTCTGTATTCAGTGTAATTCATATAAGGATATTCCCATTATATTTTACCTTAATGTATGCCCAAAGTACCTGAAATAAACTGTCTCAAACACATTTTTTTCAACATGGCACCCTAAAATGAGCATAAACTTAGATCCTCCTTTCCTGCTGTAGGAGTCTGTAGTTAAAACCAGAACCACTAAATGATTTGTAACATGTATTTCAATATCCAGAGGTTCATTAAAGTTTCAGTGTTGATCTATGAAAAACACAGTTTATTAGTAATAAAAGCACTCACACCTTACATCTTCAAAGCACAGCACAAATATTAACTTGGTTTTGTTATGTAATATGTATGGGTGTGTAAAGTGATGTATGGGTGAATTATCTGTCACACACCAATTTTTTAAAGAGATTTGAGCTTTTTATGCCTCAGGGAGTGACTTAACCAACATATTGTTCTTGGCTACTGATAAATGTAATCACTTGCAAATGGCCATGCCTCTCTCTGTGTGGGGAGCTCTGTCTAAAAGCTTAAATCAGATAACCCCCGCCATGGCAGGGGGATTGGAACTAGATGATCCTTGTGGTCCCTTCCAACCCTGACTGATTCTATGATTCTAACTTTAATAGCAGCAGTGCCCCATCTCAGGAAATTCCCAATGTGGCATTAGATTCCATATTGCTGGCATATTTATACTAAGCTACAACTAATTGAAAGAACATGTTGTCCAAACCATATTCACATTTGAAATCTATTAGTTGGGTTATTGAAGGAGTGTGTATCCTAAGAGCATTTAAAATCATCCTGAGCTCCTTCGTTTATTCTTCATGGGTCAAGACAATGCTTCATTTAAGAAACTGTACGTTATCCACAATGGATATCTGATGGCTAGTCAGATTTCCAGTGTAGTTTTCAGCCATTAGTCCAGTTTATGCCAGCATCATGCTTAATATGCTTCTCTTAGGGTGTAACATTGCCAGATACTGTTTTATTTTCTTTCTTCTTCCATGTATTTTTCGTGTGTTCACCTTTCTGTTGCAATTACAGCCTGCTTTTGTAAGTTTTAAATTTGAAATCAGTCTGGAGTGACCTTATCTTCTTTTCCTCCTCTCTACATCTCCCCTAACCATGTACAGCAAACCACCCTCATATTGGCATGGTAACCTCTGTAAATGTCTCTTTTATAAATCTTTCATTCTCCTAAATGCTTCATAGTGAGGAAAATTGGCTTGCAAGCAACCTTGCCCTTACTGTGCTTGGTAAGACACTGCATGTATGCATACTGCTTCTGAATTCTTTACTAAAAAGCTCCAAACCATGTATTGCAGAACTTACAAATCAGTGCTTTATCTGCAGTGTAGATCCTTAATTGCTAAGATATGTAGCTCTTACATATTATGCAGCGAAATCTTGAGGAGTAGAAATTGAAATAGATGTAAAGGGAATCTGTGATTCTGTAGCTTGTCATTGATCTAATTTGAGCCCAGTTGCTAACAGGGACTGCTTCCGAAATACAGAAATGTTAGATAAGAACACCACCAAATTACATCAGAAGGAGAAGAAGCTAAATGTTGCTTATCTTCTTGGAGGACTTAGGATCATGTACAAGTTGATTACAAAAGTGAATTTTCCATCAAACAGATGTTTATTTTAGTCCAGAGAAGTTTCTTTAGTAGAGATGTCCACCGTTTGGAACAAAACCACTCCAAAGTGATTATGCCACCTTATTGCTTAGATATCCTCATATATTTCTTGTTATTCTAGTTGAGTACTACATTCAGACAGAGGTTGCCAATAAAGTTTATTGTAGGAGCTAAGTGTCAATATCTGTAGTACCCCCTGCCTAGGGTGCTTGTAATTAAAATGCCACAGATAGTCTGGGAGAAGCATGAAAATTTGATGGCAAATTGATTTCAGGTTCATCTTGAAATTTGTCCTCAGCTGGACTCAATACTGCTGGCAGACATTGGATGGCTTTTGTCAAAAGGGTTTGCTGGGATGAGACAGAGCTGCCTTGATCTGAATATTAAATACGTTGGGCTGCTTATGACAGTTTACTTACTGCTACCATTCCTTTTTTATATACAGTCTCTTGTGCGAGGAGTGTTTAGGGTAGCATCACTCTCCTTTTCTTTAAAAACATATGCTGCTTACAAATATTTTGTGCAATATTAACTTCAAACCTAAACACACAGATTGAAAACTTTTGAATTCTAGAAGTATTCCTGAAATTAAGCTGCACAAAACAGAGGAGTCTGATAAGGCAGTAGATTAAATTTGTGGCAGTGATTTTGCTCAAGGAGGGGAATCCCATGTGAAGTAATCTTTCTGTAAAATTTTCTCACTTTAATTTTTACAGAAAGTACTTGAAACAAGTCTAAAATTCCTTTCTTCTGTCAAATTAGACTCATATAATAAGTCCAGTCTAGATCTTTATTCTTACAGATTTGTCCTTAGCGTTAATCTTCTGCTCTAGTTGGTGATTGAAAGAATCTCATGATAACTGGTTATCTTAAAATATTTTATACTTCGAATCTGTTCTATGCTTTAGGGAGACAACTTTATCATGGTAACATTATTCCCTATATTATACCCTGTAACCCATGAGGAAGAAGTAAAGGACCTGCTAAATCACTTGGATCCTCACAAGTCCATGGGACTGGTTGGGATCCATCCTAGGCTGCTGAGACAGCTGGCAGATGAGCTGGCCAAGCCACTCTCCATCATTTCTCAACAGTCCTGGCTCACTGGAGTGGTCCCTGGAGACTGGAAGCTGACCAATGTGATGCTCATCCACAAGAAGGGCAGGAAGGAGGAACCGGAAAACTACAGACCTCACTGACCTCAGTGCCAGGCAAGGTCATGCAACAGGTCATCTTGAGTGCTATTGCAAAGCACCTACAGGATGGCCAAGGCATCAGGCTCAGCCAGCATGGGTTTAGGAAGAGCAGGTCCTGCCTTACCAACCTGATCTCCTTTTATGATCAGGTTACCCTCCTGGTGAATGTGGGGCAGGCTGTGGATGTAGTCTACCTGGACTTCAGCAAAGCCTTCGACACCGTCTGCTACAATAAGCTCCTGGCCAAGCTGGCAGCTCATGTCTTGGACAGATTCACTCTGATATGGGTCAAGAACTGGCTGGAAGGCCAGGCCCAGAGAGTGGTGGTGAATGGTGCCACATCCAGTTGGCAACCAGTCACTAGTGGTGCTCCCCAAGGATCAGTGCTGGGCCCAGTCCTGTTCAACATCTTTATTGATGATTGGGATGAAGGGATTCAGTCCAGCTACAGTAAGTTTGCAGATGACACCAAGCTAGGAGCAGGTGTTGATCTG
>WAAF01016144.1:2511374-2546941 GCA_013400475.1 Tricholaema leucomelas | reverse complement strand
ATGATCTTGTGGGGGAAAAAAAGTCTATTTGCTTTCTAGAGAATTATAAATCAGAGACTAGATAGTGTCAGGACTTTCAGTTCCTGTTCGTTATTAATGAAAAGTGCCATGCAAATATCACAGGAAAAAAACAGTTGTACTGTCCTTGTCCCAAACCTGCTACTGAACTGCCTGTGGTTGTGGTTACTGACAAGGTCGACTGGGTCAGTACTTGGGTTGGAGACAACCCATGAAGACTGGAACACCTATTGCTTGTTGCTGGCAATTTTATCCAGACATACTGCTAGGTGATGAATGAGGCCTGATGTAAACCCAGATTTTGATTTTCTGCCTTGATTATTACTTGTCTGTTTTTGAAAGCAGGGCTGTCTGCCCTATATTCTAGACAAAATCTTATTTTGGTTTATTGAATGTAACCTGCCAATTATTTTACTGAATTTTCAACAGGAGTAGATATTCTTGATTTCAAAAGCCAGACTTCATTATGTTATTGAAACCTTTTAAACATCTACTTTGTTCATTATAGACTACTGCTTTTGAGATAACAACTGGCTTGAAAAAGTGAGTTCTGGGCTACAGTCTGACAAGTAGAAGCACTCCATTCAGGACAGGCTTTATGCTTGTTTGATGAAGAGCAGGACCATTCTGGGTAAAATGTGATTTTTAACTGATCTCCCATGCTGAGAAAATACAGATAGTTCATGTCCTATTTATTTTTCAAAAGTAAATTAATAAAGCACAAGTTCTTATAAACCTGCCTATAGCTCCCAGGATTCATTAATCCTTTTAAAATACCTTTTGTTTCATCTCCAAAGCGATGCATTGACATGCAAGTGTGAACTTAAGTGTGTGCACCAATGCTATGACTGCACCATTGTAATGAAGATGAAATGACTGTAATGGTGACCTTTCTGTGCCTTTGTCTCTACTCTGCCCTTCTCTTTAACTGAACACCTTTCAAATGAACATGTTCTGAACTCTTGAACTGTTCATTCTGTTCACTGAGCTTATTGCTCAATCTGCAGTTTATCATTATGTGTCTCCAAAGACTTTGTGTTTCCTTATATTTGACATCTAGATGGAATTTTTCATAACCCTTTACTAGTCATAAATTGGATTGTTAGGGGATTAAGTTAATCTTGTTTCTTTATAGTAGCCTCAAATTTTAAAGCCCTAATTTAGAGAGGTTTCTGTATTTGTTACTCTGCAATCTGCAAGAATGGAAAAAAAACCAAAAAACCTCTACTCCATAAGATTCTGTATGGCTGGAATTATTTATTTCTGCTCATTTTGAAGTGAATCGTACCTAGGAGGTACACTTGAAAAGTTGTTTTGTCATGTTTTTCCCATGTTATTATTTCTTCCCTTCTATCTAAATAGTAGCTTCTGTAAATGACCCAAAACAGTGCATCATCAGATAAGCAGTGTGTCTGTGGACAGAGTGGAAAAGAATGAGTATTTTCCTTGTTCTCTTGGGAAGGAAAATAGGAATAAATGGCTTACTACTGTCAGAAAACTTCTTAGCTTTTGCCTTCCTTGTTAGAAGGTACTACTCCAAACAGTTGATGTACTTTTTATTAACCAATTAACAGCTCATACTAAGCATGAAATGAGAGAGACAAACCCTTACATATTCAAAGTGCTTTGGAGTTTTTTGTTGTCTAGTAGTAATGTTGCAGGTAATATTTGTTAATTATTTTAACTAAGTTGAGGGTTTTTTTTCCTGAAAAAATTAAATGTGTGTGATAAATTCCAGCAGTAGAAAATAGTTTCTGACATCCTGCAAATTATCAACCTGCTCTAAGATAGTGGTGCTAAAGTCCTCAAAATACCATGAATACTAATGTGGTGCAAATTAGTAAATGTGGTCATTAAAACCAGTTATAATTTGCAGGAAACAAAATACTTGAGGCATAACTTACAACTAAAACTGTGTGTTAGTTAAATATAATAGTTGTACTTAAGCAGCACACATTTATTTAGCTAAGAAATAAACATTTTTAGCCTTCTTTCTCCAAAAGATTCGGAACTGTCAGAGTGGTTTAGATGAGAAATCCTGAGGAGTTTTTATGATCCCTTTATCCCTAAACTCCATCAATGACCTGAACTCTGACACTGAGAGTGGCAAGATGTAATTCTTCATAAACCCCCACATTGTACTCCGGACTTTTCAATTTTTATGTTCTTTTTCCATTCAAATGTAGTTTGTGTCAGCAAGTATGAGCTTAGAGTGAGGGTCTCAAAAGCTCTTAGGCCTGCCTTTAGTGAAACCTTTGGAAATACTGTTTGACCATCATTCTGCTTTGTTTATTCTTTTTATTTATTGACCGATCTCTTCAACGCCACCCAAACCACCTAAAAACACTTTAAAATATAATTTGTTGAACTTCATATAACAAGATTATAATTCCCATAACACTTGTGCAGATATAATGCATGCATAGTTATTAGACACGATAGCAAGGTGTAGATTGCTTTAGGAAGTTAGTACTGGCAGTTGTGGAAGGAGGGAATGAGGCAGAAAGCAAATGAATTCTGACTAGAGGAGGATAAGAAAGTGTCCCATGTAAATTAGAAGCTATTTCAGCCTTTATTCTAGGCCACTACTTCAAAGGAAGAAAGGTGTGAGCTGACGATATTGCACATTGTACTTTGTCTCCTTGCCTATTTGATGCTCTGTTAAGGTAGAGAATGATATCACTTGCTGATATGTTAGATACTTCATTTTTAAATGATCATAAATTTTTCCAGCACTTAATAAAAGTAGGTTTACAGTGCAGAGGAAAAGTGAATATACCAAACCAGTAGAACACTTACGGAAGGGTAGATTTTTCAGTCCTTTTTTGGACAACAGTGAAATTGAGATATGCAGAGATAAAACTGTTAAGAGGGGCAGGAGGGAAAAGGTTCGAAAGATCTGTCTTATGAAACTGATGGTCATATGTAAGGTTAAGTACTTAGGGAATTCATATACAATGTATATATTAAAACTTCTTTTTGACAAAAATAGTCCCTTAGCTGAGGACTGCTTCTAGAATAGCTGTTTTCAGACAGAATATTGTTCGTTTCATGTCAGACCACTGCCTGGTTATATCCTATGAGGACTCCTATCCATCCTTACTTGTTTACACCGAGGCAAATTCTGTGTTTATTTTGGATATATCAACTTTTTAAGTGTCTGACTGCACTTTTCCGTCAGCCCAGCCGATGATAGCATTTTATGACTGTATTTTTCAAAATTTAAGTTTCAGTTCTAAATGCTGCAGAGACTTCTCACATTACTAATATGAAACTAATAGGCATCAAGGCAGCATTCACTATTTCCAAAGCAGTTTACCACTGTGACATTCATTTACAGTACTGAGCAATGTGGAAACTTTCATCAAACTGAGAAGTTAGTTTTGATTTGTTACAGTGCACAGTGGGTGTTCACAGCATATGTTTTTATTTAATCCTTCAAAGAGTGTTCAGGAAATAGCAGCTAGCATGTGATGAAATAATATCAAGAGACATTACTAACATTTTAGCATTATACGGATCATTGTACTTGGTACATTCTGGAATTATGCTACATTAGATTTATGGTTTCACTTTGTTCTTGCAAGCCACATTCTACTTGCTCTTAAGAGACAACACATGGCTGGAAAGGAGTGAAGCAGAGTTAGAAAGAGTCCTGTCTTAACTTGCAAAAGATTTAGCAACTCTCTCCAAAGCTGTGCTGGATTTGGAGGAAAGGCAGAGTTGGAGGTTGGAAAGAACAAGAGAAAAGCTCTCTCCTTTAGTCAGGAATGCATCGGTTCCACCATGCACCTTGTAGCAAAGAGTTGTACAGAGTTGCCCCTTGGCATTTTGTGATTTCATTTGTGCCTACTCATTAAAATATGATAGGACTTGTTAAGGAGAGAAATACAGTACCTAAAGAGCAGTAACTACTGATGTGACAATTATGTGGGAACTCTG
This sequence comes from Tricholaema leucomelas, assembly GCA_013400475.1. Lineage (NCBI taxonomy): Eukaryota > Metazoa > Chordata > Aves > Piciformes > Lybiidae > Tricholaema lacrymosa > Tricholaema leucomelas. The sequence goes on along the minus strand of WAAF01016144.1, from coordinate 2,542,981 downwards.
TTCAGAGAGTAGAAGGATCATCATTAGAACAAGGAAAAGGCTATGAGTAAAAAGTACCAATAGAGGGTTTGAAGGGGTTTTTGTTTGCTTTGTTTTGGTGTGGGTTTTTTTCATGTGTTCTACTGCAACAGCCTTTGCTAGTGCCACTCCACAGTCTCTAATGTGCCTGCCTTCAGGAGTCTTCTGAGCAAGAGAATTACCAGTGTTCATGATGGGAACTGTGGTGGTGATTTATTCTGTGTATTTTTGGAAATGTAGCTGAGGTGCCTTAGTTGAGGTCTCTGTATTCCTCACAGGACATCTGTGATTCACGTACCTTAGTTAAGTGTGTGAAACAAAGTGGGAGGAATATGGCCCACTTTTTAGACTGTACAGTACCAGAGACCTGTATTAAGTGGGATCTGATTTCTTGGCTCCCTCCCTGACCATTTGTCATTCCTTCATTTTCTTCATTGCTGGAGGACAACTGTCAACATACTTGATGGGATTTTTTATGATGTTGTTGTTGTTTGTTTCAATGGAGAAAAAAAAATTCACTGCATACGTGAAGTTTTTTTCATCAAAACCAAGAATTTCTAACATCTAACAGAGCTTCTGTGGTTTTTTTAATTGCTTTGTGTATTTTTTTTGTCTAATAAAACATCTCATATATTACTGCATATCCAGTAGAAATATTCACACACTTCTTGAACAGCTCAGCAAACAAGGGCACACTTTCCTTTGTGCAATATATGGGCAGTTAGTAACCTGGAAAATGCACCTCTGGATGGCTCTGCTGAGAAACTCTGCCTGTGGTTGTTACAGGGGCAGGAAGCTCTTTGAGCTCAGGTGGCAGTAGACTGAAAATTACTTTGAGGTAATCTGTAAAATAAATTGTATTTTAGTGGTTAATACCTTACATACACTGAAGACACTTAAAGTGTGCTCTGGATCATATAATCTCTATTACTTTTATACCATCTCTGACATTGATTTGGTAACAAGATGAGCAACAGGGCAAACACATGTCCTGCTTCCTTCCAAGCTTTTGTTTGGGTTTTAGAAAGCAAAATACAGGGAGGTTGGGGAGTCTCCCTCTCAGGAGTTACTCAAAACCCGTCTGAACGCATTCCTCTGTGATCTGGTATAGCTGATCCTGCTCTGGCAAGGGGTTTGGACTGGATGAGCTTTCAAAGTCCCTTCCAGCCCCTGACGTTCTGTGATTCTGTGATTATTTTTTTTTTCACAGTGAACTGGCAGCTGGGGAATTTCAAACTTTCCTTGCACTCAAGAAGCAAACAAAGAAGTAAATGAGGGAAAAAAGAGACTTAGAAGGGGATAGAGAGGAGAAAATAAAGTGCATGCAGCTAGTTGAAATTCTGTGGTCCAAATTAAGCAGCAAGTCAGATTAGATGGTCACAAGGAGCTCCTTTGGGCCTCAATGGCTATAAATTTTTTAATCATAGTGCAGGCTTCTCAGCACTGCAATTTCATTCTGACCTGATCAGGTGAAAGGGTGAAGCCTCTATGCCCATTCCCTGCCTCCTCAACAGCCTGAGCCTGCCTGCTTTCTGTGAAGTGAAAAGCTGTCTGGTGGAGATGGACTGAGAGTGTAACTCATTTCACAGTAGCAAAATTACATCTGCTGTTTGAGAGTCACTTTTGATCAGAGGATTCAAGTTTATAACAAGGAAGAGGAGGTCTCTGTCCCAGGGCTAGGTCCATAAGTGATTTCTTTGATGATTATGATGAAATAATGTATTTAGGCAGACTTCTCAGCATTTCACTTCTCCTTATAGTGGTTCATTGTGTTTCCAGTTACTAAAAAAACTCCTGTTGCTACAGTTGTATTCTTCTCACTGCTGTTGTTTCCTTGTGTTCTCCTGGCCATGCCAAAAATCAGTTCATCAACTTATCCTGTGCCATTAATCATGTTTATAGATCCTCAGTTACACCTTTGCATATCCTGCCAGTCACTCTCTCGTGTTTTCTGGTTTGATAATATTTAGCCCATGCTTAAACAGTTGGGACAAAAGGACTTCTTCAGAGGAAAGGGTCTTGCTCTTTTGGACATCTCATCAGATAGCAACAAGATCATATCTTGCCAATCTAAAATATGACCTTGCTGGAAGCAGTAGGAACGTTTTTAATGCTATTCAGAGATGCTGTCCCAAATGGCATATCCCTCACTTGAATATTAAGTTTTCTGCCACTTTGTGCTGTAGACTTTGAGAAAAATAAAGATAAGTTAGAGCTCGGGACCCTATTTTGGGTGGGTGTCAAGAAGGGGCCAGTCTCTTTTCAGTAGTGTCTTGTGATAAGACAAGAAGCAATAGATACAAACTGAAATACAGGAAGTGCCACTTCAGTGTGCGATGAAACTTCTTTACTGTGAGGGTGACGGAGCACTGGAACAGGCTGCCCAGAGAGGATGGGTAGTCTCCTTACTAGAGACTTTTGAGACCCACCTGGATGCATTCCTGTGTGACCTGCCATAGATGATCCTGCTTTGGCAGGGGGCTTAGACTTTGATCTCTACAGGGCCTTTCCAACCCCTACCATTCTATGATTAATAGTTTTTGACCATTTTAAGCAGTTATGAGGCTGTTGGGTTGACCTTAGTACTGAGAATAGTAAAGAAAAGTAAAGACTGAAGTCATTGTTAGGAGAAAGCAGACATTTAAGTGGTTGGTTCTAGATTTGCAGTTCTTTCTCCAAGCCTTATACAAAACCCTGTGTGTTCCTTAGGCATTGCCTTGGTTTGTCTTTCATGGAACATGGTGAGGTGAGGGTTTCTACTACCAGTCTGGCAGCTTGGTCTATTACATATTTTTTTTTATCCAAATTATTTTGCGTAATAACTATAATGTTAATGGAACTATCTGTTATGGTTGAGTTAAGATTTGTCAGTTTGAAAATAAACGTCTTGGCTTCATTTCGGCATTTGCCTTTCAGCCTCAGGCCGTTAACCTGTCACACGCCATAATTTCATTAAAACCATCATTTAATTGTAAGTTAATGTGCAGCTATCTTTTATAGAAGAGCTTTACATTCTGCCTGAATAATTTCAATACAAATTTTCAACTGATATGATTAAAATAATATGAAACACTAAATGCCCTCCAAACCCCTGTTTATGAATTCAGTACTGAGAAATAAGACTCTGCAGCCACGTTGCTGTGTAACTAGAACAAAAAAGCAAGTTTTCAGGTTATAATTAGAGGAAAGAATAAGGATCTAAGCATATAGGTATCTATGTCTCATACTTGCACTGAGAAGTGCTTCATATGTGATTCAGAGGAGTTTCTATTCTTAAAAGGACAATGCACGTAGTGGAAGCTCTCTATAACTGAAGAATTAAATCTACATGCCAATAGCTTTATGCCAGTCACAAATAGACTTGTAATTCACAGATGAGATATATAAAGCTTATTTCAAAATAAATTCTGGGTAACATTCAACCTGATTGAATCTTTGGAAGCTGTGTTAATGTATTTGTTCAACTCACTTGCACTCAAAAGCTTTTAAACAGAATATCACTTTTTTATATTATTCATGATAATGTAATTCCTGCCTTTAATCTCCTCAAGGTTTCACATTAAGTCATGATATGCAGTTCAGGGAAATTTGGATCATCCATTAATCACAGTATCTATACTTTTGTGTGTCTACTTTTGTCCATCTCTTATGTCACTTGGCAGCAGCAGAGATCTGGGGATAGTCCAAGATGTTTGACTGAAGAGGCTCTGTTTATTAAACTTACTTCCTGCTACAGTATGCATGGATTTTTGTAACGTGTGGCATGCTAAGAAGAAAGTGATAGAAATATTAGCATAATCATTAAATGTGATCCTCTTAGTGTCTCCACTGGAAACATAGGCGTGGATAAGTATATTGATGACATACGTTTAGTAGAATAATTAGCTAAAAACACCTGGCCTGATAGAAAAGACAAAATGATGTAGTCATATCTTCTCTTGTAATTAAGATTTTACTACCAATCTACATCCACCAAGGAACTGAATTAGGGTTTCACAAACAATTAAAATTTGGGACTTTCTACAGTTTATGGGTTTTGTTTTATTCCTTCATTATTTCGATATTCAGTGGAAGGTAGCAAGGTGGAGGGAAAGGCTGAGTTATTAGTAGGTGTTGAATTTTTTCCTTTGAAGTACTGACACTGTCCTTTGAACTGAACTAATCACTTCTAACTGTAACATTGGGTTGTTTTTTTCTCAACAAGCCACCAAAGAGTGATTCATTATGTATTTAAACTTGTTTTCAAGATGTTTCCTATGTTAGTGTGGAAACAGAATTGTTTACACTATCCAGTTTTTTCTTTTGATAAAGTGGTGTTCCCTATCATCTCCTATTGCTTTTTTCCCCCAAAGTCTGGTGTTATCATTCACTAAGAACTTTCCTTTTTTGTCCTATCTTCTCTCAGCTCCATCTTTTTGTCTTTCTCATCCCAGGTTATCTCTTTCAGTTTCAGACTTTTTACACATTTTGTTCCACTCTTCTCTCCAATAAAATTTTCTGTTCTTGTTTTCTTCTATTCTGTCTCTTTCTTGGCTTACCCACAGCTCTAATTTCCTGCATTTAGTATTAGAGTAGTGGGAGAGAGCTTCTGGCTTTTCCCACACCGGTTGTGCAGTCACTTTAACAAACCACATCTTAAAAGTAGCTAGATGTTCTGTTCCTGCAGTGCTGGACTGGAATCGGTGACTTATGAGGTTCCTCTCTGCCGTAGGGCTTTGGAGGCTTCCCAGAAAACACTTGTAACAATTCCTTGAAACTTCTGAAAATAATGTATTTTTCCCTTGTTGGCTCTTTGGAAATTATGAAAGCATGTTTGCTGAGCTTTCCCACATAAGATGTGCCCCACATGGACATCTGTAATAGGAAACTTCAGTGAGAACAATCTCAGCTTGCTAAAATTCTGAGCAACTGTACTGAAGCTTTGAAATGGGAAGTGTCAGACATTCTGAACTAGACTGCACCATCACCAGGAACAGCTTTTAGTTTAAGAGATGGATAAAAATTATACTATTGAGTCTTCAGTCCTGGGAATACATTTCTGACTGTTCTGGGTGACTTCCTGTCAAAACACTTGTGCTTATGCCATGTTGTTTTTCTGAGGGAATAGTTGGATCTAAATATGTAATTTTAAAAGCTGAAGAGACATAATCAGTTTTCATTTCTGTGTTCAGGCTTATAACTAAAGCAATATGTGATACTTCAGCAGTCAGGTTTCTAATTGAATCAAGTTTTTAATGTTTGGGCTCAACATATACTACTGAGAACAAAAAAGTGACTTGAAATATAAACATCTATTATACTCTGTAATCTTTTATGCATCAAAACAGACCAAATGGCAGAATTCTGGATTCTCCCTGATAATAAAAGAAAAAAAAAAAAGTGCTATATGCTGTGATTTTAGTGAAAGCAGATGAAGCTATGAAGGCACGGTGGGAATGACTGTGAAGGAGACTAAGACCCCTATTTATTGTGGTAACAAAGCTGTATGAACACTTTGCTTTTCATTAAAGCAGAATTAGTTTAACCCCAGTTGTACAAAGGTTACTGTTTTCTACTATTTAGACAAACAACTTCCCACTGTAAATTGTGTTGTGATTTATGTGAATCTACCTACTGTCATAAAGCTTCCCTCAGAGAATCCATACCTTCAACTCTGTCTCAATCAGAATAAATAAGAACTTTCAAAATAGTTATAAATACATTTCTGTAATTATATTTCTATCTTGATAAAATTTACTGGCATGTAAATTCACATAAAATATTTATGATTAGTCAGACAAGGAAATTAGCTTCTCCACTTAGGTTTTATGCCTTTAACAGTATCCAGAAAAGCAACTGGTGAGCCTTGTATTCCATGCACATAGCGAGCACAGTGCAGTTACACAGTACACCTGCTGATAGTGGGTAATGAGCACAATTTATAATGGTGCAAAAAGCAAATATGGTGTTTGTGTTTGCATTTATATACTGAACACACAAAGTCACATTTTACTGTTTGCACAAGCCCAGTAACACTGACTGTGGGGCATTGGGGAACATAAGTTTCAGAGTCTGAAGCAAAGTTCATCTCAAATTTGCATGTGAAGATTCTACATTTATTTTGCACTGGTGACTAACCCTCTTAAACACATAAATGGGGCATTTCTGTGTGAATAAATTACTTTCATTTAAATGTGGGGCTACATATACACCTTTAACCTACATTTGGCTCTCCATTGAATGCATTTAAACTGTGTAAAACATCCGATGGCATTGGCAAAGATGACAGAACCTGATTGTTTTCAGTGGTGTCTGATGGTAGGGCAAAAGGAAATGGATGCAGAATGAAATAACACACAATTTTATTTAAACATCATAACTTGCTTTTTATTTTCAGGGTGGTAAAACATTGGAACAGGTTGTGGAATCTCTGTCCTTGGAGACAGTCAAAACCAAACAGGACTTGTATGGTCCTGAGCAATCCTGCTCCAGTAACCCTGCTCTGAGCATTGTGGATTAGATGATTTTTCAAGTCTCTTCCAAGCTCAGCCATTCTGTGACTCTGAGACATTTGGAAGGTGCCAAGTGTACAGGAGTCAAACATGTTAAATGCTGTATCATTGCTGCCTGTTGCAACACCAGTAATAGGGTGGCTTCAGCTGCTTATTTAGATCATCCTATGAACGGCACTGCTTCTACACTAAATCAAACTTGAGAGATATTCTTGCTTCCCAGTTAACCTCTCCCTATAGCTGTTTGCAGGCAGTTCTGTATAGGCATCATCAAACTTGCCCAAACCTTATACAATCTTTCTAAAAATATTCACATTTTTACTGGGGCCAACTGTCAGTGAATCAGCAGTGAGATCTGTCTTCTCCTGGGAGACCAGGATAAATGCCTATGAGAAATTAAACTGCATTAAAGAGAAGGGCAGATTTGTTTTCATGATAAAATATGTGTTGTATTAATCTTAGTCTTAAAGGGAACATTTCTCATATTTCAATTTATTTGCAATGGATTGAGGTATCTAGTGTGAAAACTGTTGCTATTGGATTTGAAATGCCCGTCTTTTTTAGCTAATCTGGGGTTAGCTAAAGGCTAAACTTGCAGATATTCTCTGTGACCTTGGTCAAGTCAGTTTTCCCATGATAAAATTATGGTTGTGTTTAGTTCAGTTCCATGATTGTTGCTAAGAAGGGTTCAAAGCTGCTTAATGAACCTCAGGTTCAGGTCCTACATTTATCTTCAGTGTTATAAAAGGCTTGTAAATAGGCAAAAAACTCCCAGCTTGTATCCAGGAGAATTTAGGATGTAGAAAACATCTGTTTCTTCACTGGGAGACCTGGAACACTGCTGGTTGCTTGGGATCTTTCCTTGCTGTTTTTTTTTTTTTTTTTTGGAAAATTGAGCTTGAACTACTTTGTCAGGACCAGCTATCAAAATGAATTTACACCCCCACACTCATGTTTCTTGCATTTAAAAAAAGCTTATTGTTGTTTCATTTCTTAAATTTGAAGAAGTGAATTTGTTTGAACTTTCTGGGTGTTCTAGTTAGGTATCACACTGCAAGCAAATGTTAACCTGTCCTTCATTGTCTTGATACATTCAGTGTGGGACACTTGAATTTTAGAAAGTGATTTTCAGTGGTATCACCAAATGTCACTGTGCTGTAGGAAAAGATGATGTGAATGTTTCTTGCTGCCTGTGATTTCCTGTCCTGGCATTGAGCCAGTTGTATTACTAAGTTGTAAATATTATCTTCCAAACGCTGGAAGGTTTCTTTGTGGCATTTCAGAGTAATGCTGAAACTCAACATATTTGTGTTTATAATTTGACAAGCCTGAAAACATTAAACATTAGAGTTATTAAATAAGAGAGGAGACATTTGGAGATGTTTTCATAATGTTTTCCGACAGCATTATAATGAAAGCAAATTTAGAAGTATTGTTGTATCACGGATTTTTATTGCAATGAAAAGTCAAGAGAAAGAAATATGACATTGTTATTATTGACTACAATGCATAGTAAAGAATTAAATGATGTCTTCTGAGGGGGATCCATTATGGTAAGCTTTCTTTCTTTCTAAATCAGGCATAGGAATATATGATGACACGTTACTGAAACATGGAGAAAAAAAAGCAGTGATGGAAAGCCAGTTTGAATAACAGCAATGATTCTGGTTTTCATTCCCTTATATCAGGTAGCATTTAATTCTCTTTAACTTTTCATGTTATTTGCAGCAGGGTATTTGTTATCACAAAATAGTTTGTTTATGAAGTACAGAGAACTGTGATGTTTAAAAAAGCAACCAAACAAAAATGTTCAGTAGCACAACTCCATGAGTCAGAGGTCCAGCCAAACCATGGCTATTAATCATCACCGTCCATTATTTACTGAGGATTCGTTCATTGTTCCATAAAGGTATCTAGAGGGTCAATTAGAGACAACAGACAGGATTTTTCAAAGACACAAGAGGGTCAATTAGGCCCTTCTTGTAATTTTCTGCTTTAACAGCAAATGCCAGCCTATCCTGCAACAGATACAGTGGAATTTAGAATTAAATAGTGTGTGGGTTTTTGTTTTTTGTTTTGTTCTTCTTTTTAAGCTGCTACTTTGCAGCTAGTATGAATCAGAGTATTGTCAGTTTTTGGTCTAAACAAAAGAAAAATATTATTGCTGCAGTTGATGAGAAGCACAGATTTGGGTTTTAAGAGTCACAGTACTGCAAGTGCCCAGGAAATATCTGAGATAAAACAGTCTGTACTCACCATATAAGTGGTAGAACTGGACACAAATATATTACTAAATACCGCTGTTAAAAATTTAAAAGCATTTGCTGCAGAATTGTTTCTAATTATTTTTGCATCAACTGCTGCCTTAGAGTTCAAAATAAATAATAGATAGGAGATCTTAATATAAACAACTACAGAGGCGTTTGTGAATGCATAGGCAGTTCTGTCAAAATAGAGTAGAAAATAACACTAAAATGTATATATGCAAATGTTTAAACAAACAGATCTCTCTGGTATATATATATATATATATGTATATATAAATGTAGACATGCCTCAAAATTCTTCCAGAGTAGGAGAAAATGTTGGTAAAATAATTTCACTAGCTTATCCTTTAGTTAAGGATAGAACAGTTCTTCAGCAGGTTTGAGGCTGCCTATGTACACATGCCCGATGCATACAACAGCTGTAGTGAGGTATTATTGAGCTGTGTTTTTCTTTCTGTGAGAAATGATTCTTAGCAGTTGGCATGCTTTTCTGTATAGGTCTGAAAATCCTGGGCTGTTTTTCTCCTCTAAACTTTGATTTGATTACATTGCTACTGTTTTTAATGCTGCTGAAGTCTGTTTTAGCTAAAAGCAACCTCTGTGAATATGGTGTGTTAATCTTGTAAAGATTTTTATCTTTACAGATTGAGGTTTTTGGAATGTCTGAGTATTTGATGGTCTCCTCTGAGACTAAATCTCTGAGTGTGCTACATCAGTTTGATCCTCATCATCCTCTGAAACCCCCTATTCTCTGTAGGGTTTCAGTAGAGAGTTCTAACTAATGACTTAGGGCCAAATTCTGCCCTTAGATGCAGGCGTGTAATTCTTGCCGATTCCAGGGGGACATCTGTGAGCATATCAGAGAACACAATTTTGTTCTTTGTGTGTGAAATTATAGCACAAATGGACAAAAGAATCTCATGCACATTCATCTTAGTGACCCCAAGCATACAGGAACGTGATACTAAACCACCCTCTCCTCTCTCAGTTGATGCTGTCTCTTGTAGATCACCCCAATTCCTCAGCTGTCAGCTTGAGCCTGCATTTTTTTATATTGTTCAGTCTTCAGAAGTTTGCTGTTGTGGCACTTCAGTGAAATTAGTGACATTGAAATGAATGTTTCTTTAAGTAGCATTAGCAACAAAGACACTTGTAAAATATGTGGGTTTTTTTTCCTTCTCTGGGAAATTACGGTACGTGAGCAGTCTTGTTCATATTCAGGAGGGAATTAGTTTGCAAAGGCAGAAGACAAAGATAGATGTGTGAGTGCATGTCTGTAAAGTGGTTTCATACATACACAGAGACAAGAGAAGTGGGCTTGTCACACTTTTCCTCTGTGACAATATGATGTGATGAAGCATTTTGCCTGCATGTGAACAGATATCTCCTTGTATCGTTCAGTCTCTAGCTCTGCTCTCAGATTTAACCTTTAGCATTGTCCTTTTCAGATTCTTTAAAGAGTAAGAAATTGGTCATTGATTCCTTTTGTAACATTTTTTTACCTGCTGCTTTTTTTTAACCAAACCCTTCCACACTGAAGTCTTCTAGTTGTTTTACCTTTCTGTCTGCAAGAACAGAGGTACCATTGCTCTGCAGACAGAACCATTTTGGAGCCAGTTCACTGAGTTTTAATAAACTATCTTTTACACATGTTGATTGCTGAAACCAAGTGTTAAAGCTCAGACTGGCATCACAATTGCTTACCATTCACTGTTTGTACTCAAGGCCTACATGTAAGGACAATATTGCACTTTTTGCATTTTCACTGTGGGAATTTATCTCATGGCTGAACACTGGTTTTGTTTCTTGAACTGGTTGCTTATTAGGCCTTTGATTATTTGTTTTGGATTTCTGATGCTTACCCCTTCTACCTCAGTCCTTGGCAGATGCATTTATCTTCTAGAACAGTGTTAGGGAAGACTAAACATTTCCAAACCAAGTGTTTAGGCACATTGTGTTCACTTCCTGACAACTCTGTCCAATGGACCTGAATCTTTCTTGTGCTTTGATCAATATTGTTCCTTAGCAGTTTCAGATTGGTTTAGATGTATCTGAGGAATCACAGACATCTCCAGCGTATGCAGTATCGACTGTCGTTAGTGCATGCCATATTTTTAATTTAATGGCTTGAATTTCCTGGCAGGCTGCTGTAGATGTTCTGAGTTTCAAGTGTCTGACTTAGTTAAACTTTTGGGGTTTTGCCTCCATTGCAGCTTTTCGAGACATCTCTGTGCTGTAGCAAAAAGCCTATTGTTGATGTCTTCACTATGATTATAGTGTCCACTTGAGTTCTGGGTTCTGCTGAAGATAGACTAGACATTGCATTGCAGCTCATGGAACAATCCTCATATAATGGATTGTTTTGTTTATAAAAAAAACCAAACTGTTTTCAAGTTGTCTGGTAGGCCTTTAAAAGGCTATCCACTTACCCAGAGTTATTTCTGAAAGCATTTGTGGAATCACCGTGTTTGTCTGAGGAAATGTAATTTATACATCCCATTGCCAAAGCTTTCTTTAAAGTCAGGTTTCTGATGTGAATTGGCAACATTAATTTGTTTTTTTTTTTAACACATGTAATCCACAGTGATTTATGTTTACATAATGTTCTAATTTCCTAGTTGTGTAATATCTCCAGGCAGATAGTAATTTTCTTAAGCTGGTTCATTTATTATATATTGGATGAATGTCCTTTGTTACTGTTCTGTAACTTAGGTATTGATCCCTATTATATGAAATCCTCAGTCTTTGGTGTTCACTTAGAGTTGGACAGAAAAACATGACCATCTGAATGAGGGCTTGCACATGCAAACTCATCAAGGAACATCTGGACATCACTACTCGCTTGCACTATTGTGAGTTTTTTTAACTTCTATATGAAGTTAAAAAATGAAATTAAGCAATATCTTCCTTCCTAGTGTCTTCTTTCTAAGAACAGTATTGGTGTTTTTCTTCATTAGTTGCCAAATTAATATAAAAATAGAGGGTTAAAAAAAAATCAGTGTGAACTGATCCTAAAAATTGGTGGATTGGTGCAGAAAGATTAGTGGCTCAGCATAGTGATTATGTAACCATGGAAGAAATACTGAAAATGTCCAAGAAGGAGATTGCAGACAAGAATAGAAATGACAGTGAGCTGCTTGGAACATATACAGTGAGAAATATTTTTGCTTGTGTCTTTGTCAGAATTAGATTTGGTTCAGGGCAAATTCTACACAGGGCACATTTTCAAATGGCAAAAAAAGTAAGCCTTTATAAATGTAAGGTGAACTGGAAAGAATTATTTCATATCTTTGTGCCTGCTGAGGCTATTTGTAAAACAAGGGCACTAATATTTACTTATATTTCTGTAATGCTCCAAGTTTCAAAAAGGAGAGCACCTTGAGTGAAAGGAAAGAATTGTCATTCATTGGAGTAATTTCAAACGAAAATGGAGAAGGTACACAGAAGTGGTTCATTCCTGGTTCATCTGTGACATTCACAGTTGCGTTCTCTGCTGTTTATTTTCCAGTTCACTATAATATAATTGGCTCTAAAAGAAAGGTAATGCAAAGGATGACTGTGTTCTATAGCTACACTACAAGTAAAACCCCGAGTACATAATTAAGAAAAAATAGTAAGTGTTCTTGTGTTCAAATTATTTTGTCTCTCCTAAGGATTTTCATGGTACTTGTCATATCTACAGGGAGGTGATCAGCCTCTGTGTAGGCACCTTTTGGCTGCCTGTGTTATATTCCTATTCCACAGAGCATCCTTTTCCCAGGCATTTTATTTGCCTGCTTTGAAAAACTAACACTGCAAATCTGTTCCATCAGAGCTAAAAATATGCAGATAAAGAGGATGAAGAAGTTCCACTCAACTATTTAGCCTGCTAGAATACAGACTTTTTTTTTTTTTTTTTTAATCTGCTGCATTAAACCTTTGTATCCACTAAAGTGCCCTTGACCAACTATCTGCCCATTGCTAACATCCTTCACAAATGCTTTTTTATGGTCAGATTCAGCCAGTCTTACTTGAGCTGAGAAGTACCATATGCTTCAGGTAACCTCTCTAACACAGTTGCCAGTGGGGGACTACTTTTGTAAATGCTCACCAATGTGAGCAGAGGTTACACAATCTCACCCATGGTGAATAATAATGTCAAAGAGCCATTAAGAGTGTGGAGTGACAAAGTGTGGAGAGATCCATCAGCTCATCCTGTGTTTAATGAAACAGAAATGAACATCATATTGCCCTTGTTTTCTGTCACATTTTCCAGGTCTCCATGAGGCTTATTAATCTTAGGGTATAATGGAAAATGTGTTGCTATGTTACATACTACAGCAGCCTTTGTGCTGGAAGGATTGAAGGCATTATTAGTCTTTGTCTTATTTACATACGGTACTTGGGTGCGTGCTGCCATCGCTGCACTTAGTGCACAGTGGAGAGAGCAGTTAGAAAATGTTTGTGGATTTCTGAGGTGTGTACTAATGCATGCAACCAGATGGCTGCATGGTAAGTCATTTTAATCCCAAGTAATGACCAGAACCCCTCTTTTGAGAAGTGCTGGCAACACCACAGATCTTGGAAACTGACTGTTACAAAAAACATGAAATGGGAAGAGCTGCTTGATAACCACATCTTAGGGCACCCCAAAATGAATGTTTCCTCATTTTTAAAAAAGAACTTAAAGGCATTCAAAATGAGGTAGAAACTTAATGGACAAATCATATTATTGTTAGACACTGATTTCAGTAAGTATATCTTCTCTGGGGCTGTTCAAAGCCAGACAGCAGCCAAGTCTAGTTGAGAGGTGTCCCTGCTCATGGCTGGGGGATTGGAGTAGATCATCTCTGAGGTCCCTTCCAACCTGAGCCATTCTATGATCATAAATGTTCTCTGTTACTTTCATGGTTTGAAGTCCAATTTCTAATAAACTTTACCGACACCAATACTGTGTTTACACTTGATACTCAGGTATTGTCAATTTCTGTTAACTAGGAGAAAGAATAGGAAAGTTTTTACTCCTCTTGGGAAAAATCCTGGCATTCAGGAACAGATGAGTAATCTGAGCTGGACCATACGATGATTCCGTATTCTGGTAGGTGCCATTGCAATGAGATCCTTGTGCCTTGTTTTCAGCGTGTATGGCCCATTACACTTCCTGGGTTCTTTGTACAGATTCAGCTTCACTAGGCGCTGGAAATCTTTTCCAAATGCCTCTGATAGTCAAAAGATCAATCACATCTCTCAATACTATTTTATATTCTAATAACTATTTTGACTGAAGTCTTAGTAGTCATGGCAGGGTTTTTTTTGTCTTGTGCAGCTTTGGAAATTTGTAAGGTTAAACAGAAGTATCATGTGTTTATCAGAAGCAGTGGAAATCTTTGCCTTCCATATATTCATTATGTAAGCAATAATTTTTCTCCTCCTTTTTTTTTTTTTTTTTTTTGCTGTTTCTTTTACCAGCAGACTTTGTTTATCAGCCAGGTATGCATTGATACAGCTTTCATGAAGAATTAGCTGTGCAGACACTACAGCAGTGCTTCTCAGATGTTTCCAAAGGTTTGGTTGGAGCCTGCTCAAGATTTCCCAATAGTGCACACAAACCCAAAGCCTGTGAGCCCCTGTTCTGCTGCTGCAGTGAGAGACAAGTCAGAGAAGGTCTAGGACTGGGATGAGACTTACAATCGTAGAATCAGTCAGGGTTGGAAGGGACCACAAGGATAATCTAGATCCAACTCCTTTGCCAGCCCTGCTGGGCTGGTTTGAGCCTGCCGACCTGGTATTGGGACGGGAGAGGACCTTTTGCTAATAACAGATGTGCTGAGATCTTCACCAAGTCTCCCTGCCCAGTGTGTCCACAGTCACTTCACCTCTGTCCCACATATTCTTGTGCCATGTCAGCAATGACTGGCTTCTGAGTGCTGCAAATCAGTGGCAGAGACCAAGTTTCAATGTTCTCAGCTGGTTGCTGCCCCATGCAGTTGTATTGTTTGCCTGTGCCCAGCGTTGGCCAGGATGCCACTTCTCCTGCAGAGTGGCTTCCCCACCCCCCCTCGCCTGGAGTTCTGTTCCTTTCTTTTAGCATGCAGTACAATTATGAAGTAATTTGCATAACATGTACATTTTGCCAAATTTTGAAAATTGCCATGTCTGAAAAGGAATTGCTGCCATTCACAGTGCCACACTGATTAATCACAATTAGGGGCAAAATACAGCACTTTCATTAAGCTTCCAGTGAGCAGGAAAATTAGCACTTCCTGAAGTGATGAGAGTAATTCCATTAGGGAGAATTCCCATTTCAAGTGTGGGGCCATTTTTAGTAATAATTTGCACACTTTTGAAAATGTTCTTATAGCTGTATGCAAGTCACCTGAAAGTACATTGCTCTTACATTTGCATACTGACAGCATCCTGTTAGGAGTTAATTACATGGGGTTTTCATAATATTTTCCTGGTACGATTCCAGAGTAGAGAAATGCTGATGTTATACCATTGTGGTTTGAAAGACACACATACTTATCTGTGTATTTTGCTGGAAGTCATATATGGAGCTAAATTTTAGACTTAGAAATTCTATAATGACAATTTTAAAGTTTTGGGTACCTCTTTGTAGCTTCCTGAACCTGTTCTTACTTTCACTAGGAGTGTTAATGCAGTGTCTCTTCAAATAGCTACAGGACAGTGCAACTCTTCCCTCTGCCAGTGGTAGAATTAACTGATGACAAGGCTTTTACAGCAAGTGAACATATCTAAAGAGAGCAGTAAATTATTCTAGAATGGAAAAAAAAAATCCACCATATTTTCAGTGGCCTCAGAACTGTTCACATCTCAGAGTTGGATTGTCAGATAAATACTCCTAGGTTACTAGAAGGGCAGGGAATCACTTTCATTCTCTTGCCACACTGACTCTTCAGTTATTCCCTACAAAACTGAATACAAAATGACATTTTAGCTGCTGTCTCAAGTTCACAATTTCTGTCTTGCAGTCTACCTCTCCTAGAAAAGTGTCTAAATGGCTGTGCCAAAATAACCTTTTAGCAATAGGACTGCATTTTGTCCTGTTTTATCTTGTATGGAGTAACTACTAATTGAGAAATAAAGTGAGGGAGAATGACCCTTTTGGCTGGTGATTGTGGCTTTTACCTGGGAAGTGGGCCACTGGGGTTTCAGTACCTGCTTCAGTGAAACTTTAATTACTTACAGAAAGTGGAATTGTATCAAGGAGAGAGGTGAGCAGTCCTCAGCAACTGCATAGCTATCAACCAGAGACAGGCAATGTGTTCCAATCCCCTCAGGCAGAGAAGGGAATTAAACCAGGTTACTCCCACATCACAAGTAAGAGGAAGATGCCTCTTTGACAGAATTGTGAATCTAACCTTGTTTTTGCTGCTTTTCTAGACAAGAGCAAAACCCAGAATATTTTGTGGTGAATTATATAGTTGGTGGGAGCTTTTTTCCCCCCTACATATAAAATATTATCATGGAAATTTATCTCATCCTTTTAAAAAAGTTCAGGGCTTTTTTAAAAAGTTATTTTATGAGAACCAACATTTTATTTGATTTTCTTGTATCAGCTAAAAGAAGCTCAGCGTTCTTCTGGTCAGTGAAATTAGGTATAGGTAGTCTGTACTATATCATTTGTATTCTGTGCAACTCTAGCACATCACATCACTTAAAATGTAAATTTATTTATAAATATGCAGACACATAGTATTTGTTTATATTATTTTAGATTTATGTAAACTATATCGAGGTCTTGTTACAATAAATTCTCTAAAAGTACTAACAGATTTCTGTGCAACTGTGGCCAGTTGTAGCAATCTCTTAGGAGGTTCCCTTCATCCCTCTCTCTGTGCTGCTCAGTGTTAAAAAAGTGCATTTTCTACCTCCTCTTTAAAAGAAAAGGAAAAAAAGCTATTACCATAATTTGTTTGAAATAATGTATTTAAGTTATCAATATATGATACATTCCAGCACTCATAAAAGTAAGATTTCTAGATAAACACTGATAGAAATATTTTTTAACCATGTAAAAAAAAAAAATCAATTTTCATAAGGTTACATCTTTTTACTTCTCTGTATATACAAAGACTATATTAAAAGAGAGATTAAATTTTACTCTGCAGAGTAAAATGCAAACAGAAAATTATTTTTCATTTTTTCAGTGCAAGAAATGGATTATCATTTATTTATGAGACTTTTTTTAATCTAGAATCTATGGAAATCTTTTCTTGAAGCACAATGTAATATTGAATTGGGAATGTTGTCTGACAGTTTCCCTCTTACAGTTGCATAGAATGATTCTTCTGTATGAATTTTTTAAGCAGGCTTCAATATAGTCTGCATTTGAAAGGGAGGAAGTAATCAGAGTAATCTTGAAGACTCTTATAAATGCATCTCCACTATCCCTTCGTTCTTCAAACAAACTTCTGCAGAAAAGACTAGGCTGTAGCAAATTTTAACATCAAGGGAAATACCCACGTATTTTTCACTTGTCCCAATATGTTTCTGCATGCAAGGGTTCATTGCTGTGGCTAAAACACATATTGACACCCTCATTTCTAATGCTTTTTTTATTCTCCTAAGGCCATTACTCTAACTTCATCAGTACGGAGAGCTGGATTTTAATCAGTGTGAATCTGGTGGTAAATGTCTCCAGCATTTAAAGGGTTTATTATGCATTGTCTGAGGATATCCAGTAGAAGTCAAGTTAAAAAGCTGCTTTATCCCCCCAAAATTTTTACCTTTCAGGATAGTCAGGATAGTTCTCTTTTTTTTTTTTTTTTCCTATAACTTAACTTCCACTGACAACAAGAGATCTGAAGAGCGACTGAGGAAGCTATGCTTGTCCAGAATGTATCCAATGTAATTGGAAGGATCCTTAGCAAGCCTCATTAAATAGCATGTGCAGTTATTATAGCAGATTTCTGACTGGTGAGAAACATATCTTGAAAGTTGTAGTTTGTGTCTTAGACCAGAGGTCAGCCAGTTGCATTTATTTTCTTAAAAACCCTAGTGTAAAACAGGCCCTATGAAATGTGAACAGGTAGTCAAAAGAAAGGCCAGAACAAAAGATACAAAATGAAATGTCTTCATTATGAATAAAATGATCTATGGTGGAATGCCTTATAATTCAACCTTCTTAGTATTTGTGAATTAGTGACAGAAAAATGTAATGCTAACCTATTCATTTAGGCTGATAGGAGTTTTGCACTAAAATCCTTACAGTTTTTATATATTAAAAGAGTCTTTAGAAAGAAATGAAGTCATTTAAGAAGAAATAAAGACCTGTGTGTCTTTATGTATACCTTCATCTAAATACAGTTGTATAAACAATAGAAATTTAAGGTATTTATGCACCAACTGCTTTTTCCTTTCTCTTCAACAATTACCTGTATGCTAGTAATTACAATTTGAGCATCTTAAGGAGAAAACAACTTATCTTTTTGCTCTAGAGAAAGACCGTGAATTGGTTTCTCTGAATTGGTTTAATACTTAACACCGTGGTGGCTAGAGAATAAACAAAGTATTCGATATTAAACAGATATTCTGCTTTCATCTTCAGTTTTCTGTTGTAATTCTGTTGTACTGAATTCAAGATTCAGTTCTGCCAGTCTAGGTTCTGTGTAGTATTTTTTACAGTTTGTGTCACTGGAGCAACTGGAAGTTGTATTTGGGCCCAGATCTTAAGTTAATGATTAATCAGAGAACGTCTTGTGGTGAGGAATATGGGAATGTGCCTTATGTAATGAATATAAGCTTTTACATGTTGAATCCCAACATTGGGATCAACATTTACATGTTGATAAAATATAAGCATTTACATGTTGAATCCCCCATTTTCTAGGGAAGCTAATTTTCATGTGGGTTCTATGTAAGCCAGTTTCTTCTCTCCAATCATGGCCAATTCTATGCTTAAAAAAAGAAGAGTGTAATGTAATCTGCAGCCTTGTCTTCAGTTCTTCTAGAGTGTAACTTAAGCTGTAAAGCAGGAGATAACACTAAGTATGAGAGTTGGGTCTGCTGAGCTAAGCCATGTTCGATAAGTATAATGACTTTACAGGAAGGAGACATGGTGTCTCTCAAGGTTCCTTTGTGCTGCTGAGATCCTACCCGTCTTCTGCAGCTCGCTCTGGGTCGATGAAGGGACACAATGCTCTGGCTTTGCCTCGGCTCATTGCCTTTGCAGAGCTGACCTGGCAGCCACCTGGCACTGACAGGCAGCAGCCCTCTGGCCGTGCACCAAGCAGGAGCACACGGTGTGCTTGTGCTTCTCTTGCACTACTGCGAAATAAGGAGGTGCTGTTCCCTCACCCTTCCCACGTACACCTCTGTCATGGCACTCTAGTTAAGGCAGTCTGCAGAGCCGTGTGAGAAGTGTTGGGGTGGAGGTTTTGCAGTGCGTATGCATACGTTAGAGCAGGGTGGGTTTCAATTTTTATCTGAAGAAACCAATAAAATTGAACCAAGCCAGGTTTTGACAGCTCTGCTGTGACCTCATCATGATGGTGGTGTTTTACAGGAGATAAAAAAAAAATAGAAAGTTTGGATTGCAGGTGCAAAAGAACAAGTCTGCAAAAAAAAAACCAAATCACCCTTACTTAAAGAAATGAGATCCATTTTAGAAAGGGTTGAACAGCAAAAGTCACAGTATGTTAAACACAGGTGATTATGGAAGTCCTTCCAGTGTTCAAGTTGGGCATTTAACTTAAACTCATCTTGGAACATTTGGCATTCTGGTCATAGTAAGAAAGAGCTATTAGTAAAAAGTTACATATGGTCATCTGAACTAATTGCTAAAACGACACTACATTAATTGCATAATTAAAGATTGTGAACATGTGGCTATTGTATTCCTTGGGCATTAAGCCAACAATGTCTGTGGCTGCGAAAATGTCCGTTAACATAATTCACAATTCATCTGCTGTAACCTTCTTTTGGTAGAAATAAATAAGCAACATGGGTCTTAAATTTAGATTAGAAGAACTTAAAACTGGTATTTTTAAATTGAGCTTTAAAGCACATTTATGATTTCCACTGCATTTGTATTTTAACACTTTTGAACGGTGGCAGCTTTGATTTTTTTAGCATCCATCTCACAAATTAATAGTATTGATTTTTGGTTTAGATTTATTGTTAGCATTTTGGAAAGTGTTCTGTAATTGTAGCTACTTTGTAACATAAGACCTAGCGCTCCCTGGTTTATTTTGAAGAGGATGAGTGTTGGCACACAGTTTGAAGAACTTTGTAATAGCAATAAATTGTCTACGTGCTTTATCTTTTACCTGTCAAGGTTATTTGTCAGAAAAATTATGTCTGGTAAATGGGATTTGTTCTGGTGGGTGGGTGACAGACTAACTTCACAAATCCTTGTACTAACTAGTCAGCTGTGCATCTCTGAAGTTCTGGTTATTATTTTTCTTTTTCTCAATTTGAAAGGAAAATCTGTGGTCTCACAATGACCTTAAAATAAGTGACTCCTAAATCTAATCACTCTAGGCTCCTTTAAAATTGACTAGTATGTAAAATTTACTTCTGACTATCAAAACACTTCAGAAATATTTAATTTGTCAGAAGCAGTAAGAATTCTGTAGTTATTGTTGCAGTGTGATTTGCTCTCACTGCTTGTTGATATCCATACCGTGAATTTACAGCAATATAAGCTTCTTTTCATATTATTCTAAATTATCCACTTTGTAAGAGTTAAAAAAAAAATCCAGTTTTACATTCTGGATGAGCAACTTATTGATCGGTTCAGTCTGAGCAAAATGGTCACAAATGGTCAATACATGGTCAAAAGGGTGTCAGAGGCATATAAAAAATAGATCTATATTTCTTATTTGTGTGTTTGTTGACTTACCTGTGATTGTTTTCTTTTTGCTTTGCTTTTTCTTAAAGTCAGTTCTAACATTTTATTTTAATGACAGGAATGCAAAGTCAGCAAGGAGAAAGAAATATGGGAATATTTCTTATCCAAACATGTAATCATAATTACACTTTGTCTATATGCACTGGTTTTAACCAGAAAAATGTGTCAGGCTGCAAAATTTTCACTAGGTTCAGAGAAAAAAAAAGTCATTAGAAGATCTAGTTTCTTAAGTTAGGATTTTCTTTGGAGAGGATATTTTTTCCCCACAAACTTCTGCAGCAGTGTGCGTCGTACACCTGAGTCTGTGTTTATATCCAAACCAATGCAAGAGATATTTTCATGTCTGTGTCCAACCCACTGCTGTTATTATAACAGATAACAGTATCTGTTAGAATAATAACAGACAATAACTATTATCTGTTATATCACTATTATCTGTTATATCACCACACTGATACCAATGATGATAACCTTGTCTAGACAAAAGCACAAGAGACATTCTGGATTACCTGAAAATACAAATTGCAACTAGAAAGGTCAGGAGAAAAAGTATTTCTGCAGATGGAATTCCATCCAAACACCATGGATGCCGCTGTATACCTTGTGTTTGGAATGAGAAGTAGTTTTGAGTAACTTGTCTAAGCAGTAAATGTTGGCTTGGAGATCAGCTGACAGAGATAGAGTGTACTTAACTCTTGGCTGTGAAAAGCCCATGGAGTTGGCAAATGATAGCAGAATCTAGTCCTGTGAAGGAGTACAAACTGCTAACTTAGAAGGTGGCCTGAACAAAAGGTGCTCTGGCACACTTGTTTCTAGTAAGTGACCAAGGACTGGCTTTGCTTTTGAGTAAAGCTGTAACCAGATTTTGTGTCTCACCAGTCGGAATAGCTCTATTTGTTGACATATTTCAGAGTGGGAGGGATAAGGCAGAAAATTTAGGGTTTGCTGTTAAAATCAAGGAAGTGTGCTGAAACCTAGAAGGCAGAGAGAAATAGGTGCATGTTTGTATTTCTTAAGCTGTCTCTCCTTATTCAGCACTGCAGAAGCACAATCTCTAAGCCATGTGTATAGCACAGAGGCTAATTATCAGAACAGTACTTTTGTTTGATGCACCTTTTGAAAGTCTAAGCGTTTCAAATACTTTCTTTGCCACCACTTAAATGCAGTTCAGCAGCTGACCCAGCAAGGGGAGCTGTAGATTAGTGTGGACAGTTCTGTGGCTTCATAAACCAGAAATTCTCGAACAAGAGCATTTTCTTGAGGATTTATCTGTTTTACTACATTTCTGAATGTTCACAGTAATTTCAAGGGAGAATTCCCTGAAATACTTGACAGCAGGCTGTGTGAGAACTATTTGTTTTATACTTGCCCACCCACCCTACCTCCTTAATTAAAATATTTATAAAGATGTGCTGGTTTCATCTACTATTAAAACAGCATCAATATCTGTGTGTGTGATATCAGTTCATCTGGGCCTGGATAATCTGGTACAGGAGTCAATGAACTTAATGCAGTATTGGTAATCCAAAAGGTTTGAGTTAAGTGTTTTTGACATGCAGAATCAAGAGTCAAGGGCAAAGCAGACTTTAAATATTCCTTCAGTGCAGGCTGGTAGGGATGTAATTGAATACCTCAGGTAAAACATCTTATCAGAGCTAAAGCTGGTTAGTGTCTCATTGCCAAACGGGGAGGTGCTGTGTGTCTTCTCCACATAAGTGCTTTTTGACATTGTTGAAAGTCCTTTGTGGTCTCAGCTCACACTGGATATTCTGTAAGGGATGCATTTGCACATTATAGGATAAACTCTACTTCATGCAAGTTGCTCCATGGCCTGATTGTTGTTGTAGCATTTTAGTAGTTAATGCCAGAGCAGATAAAGGATTATGAGAAATTGCACAAAAAGGAATCGAGAAAGGAGTAAATATGTTTGTGTCGGTAATGTGATATAAATCTTCATAGCAAAATATGGCAATGTTTCCACTCAAACTAGAATTATAGATCGTATGCTACTTTAAGAGATGTATGGAGAGAATTCAGTGAAAAGACAAGTAACAAGAAACTGAACTGGCAGGAGTTTATCACAATCTATCTCTGGACTTGTGAAGAATTGTGGAGAGGAAGTTTGAACATAATGTGTTCAGATGTCTCTGAACAGGTGAAGTCTGATGACACTGATTTTGATGAGTCTTAAAGCTGCTCTTTGATATTTTTATTAAACAGCAGTTCCTGTAGTCATGCAGGTGATCTAAATACATCTTTGTTTCATGTAGAGTTGCTCTGGAATGGCAGGGATACTGTTAACATTTAAAATGTAATGCTAGGCCAGGAGCCATCTCTTTTTCATAGTGGATAGTTGTACTACACAATTTGTTGCTGTGCTTTACTGAGGGAGCTGCATCAGTGCTGTTGGGACTATCTTGATGGAGACACAGGTTTGTGAGACAAATGTACACATGTAAGGAGTTAAGTGTTTTGGGTTTTTTTTCACTTTCAGAAACAAGAATTCCAATTACTTTTGCAGAAGAAAGCAAGCGAGCTCAAATGATCTTATATGACTGTCTCCTTAGTATGAACCCTGTGGAATGTGGAACCCAAATTTTACTCTGTCAAAAAGGGTACAAGCAATGTTATGATGAACTCCACCTTAATTTTGAGAAAACATGAGCTATGGGGCCAAATGTTGGACCACAGTTGGTAGGAAGCTTACCATGGGGTACTTACTATAGACGAGTTGTGTCAACTTAAAGACGAGCCTCATTTCACTGTGGCATGATTTGTATCCACTTTGTACTCACTTCCCCCTCCTTTGTACTAAAGAGGAACAAATTCTGACTTGAAAGGCAGAACACAAAAGCTAAGAACAACCACATAAAGCGAGTCACTGTCCGTTTGTCTCTCCCCTCAGAGACCCCGAGGACATTCTGCCATTTACAAAACTTTTAATGACATCTTTCTTATGCCACTTACACTCACTGCAGCAGGAGCTGCTTGTCTCTCCTCCACTACCACTGTGTGCTCACAGAATTGGAAGATAGGCTTTTAAAATTAAGATTTCTTTGTTGTAGTTGTCATCTTCAGTTTCTATTAACTTTCACAATACTCTTTTTTTTGTGAGTGCTAAATGTTAAAATTATGTATTTTTTTTCAGGAGCATAAACTAAGAGAAGTTCAGTTCCTCGGAGCAAAAGCTGTATTTCTCATTAGTATCTCATAGAAAGCAGTTTAAAAATCATGTCATTAACATTTAGCATTCACAACAAAACCCCAGCAGATGCCTTTTAGAAATAAATATGCTCCATTGTAAGTTAGCAGACTGATTCCTGAGGATGGCGAATAGTTCTGTAGGAGTGTTTATTGCAGAGCTCAGCCACACTGCATCACTTACAAGAGTCTGGCAAGATGGAAAAAAAATACAACTCTCAAATGAAAGAATCTCAAGCCAGTAATATTCACCTTTTTTATTTTCCTTTCCATTCATAATTGATTCTAAACTTATGTGAATCTTTCAAAATAACTGTCTTATTGATCAGAAAGAAGCTATAAAACGTCATCACAGGAGTCATTCACTTTTTCTTTCTGATGACTGTAAGCAGATCCTGATCAGGCAAAATGCTATTTCGTCTTTTCATATATTGTGTGATTTGTACCTATTACATATGGAAAACAGCATGAGGAAAATGCCACAGATAAAGGCATTTATCACAGATGATAACTTATGTTTTCACAGTTTAAGATTAGAGATTTTATGTTTATGCAAAAGGCAAGGCACTTCTCGGTCTATTCTGTGTTACAAAGCTTCTGCCAAAAGCTTTCTCGTAGAAGTATAGGAACTCACTGCTGTCAAGAGCCACTCAAATCATTGGTAATGCATGTAAATGCATATATTAAATAAGGTATAATTCCTGTCCAGAAATGACTATTTTCAAAAGATAGGAACCAGTTTTTATAGGCAGGCGGTGCACACACTGCTAATAAAAACAATACCTGAAGAACTATGAAGACAGCTTGCATTTTTCACCCCTTTGGTAATTAAGAGTCCATTCTATGGCCATCCATTCTCAACACTTCAACCTTTGTACACTTGGAGAGGAGTTCTTTGATATGTCTCTGAATGATGGATGTTCAGAATTGAGGAGACCTGAAGAAGTTTGTGCTTTCTATCACTGCAAGAATGAAACTCTAAGAATGAGTAAATTTAGAAGATACAGTATGAAAGCTTGTGCTTGTTGGCAGGCTGTTACTCTTAAATCATCAGTGTGATTTGTGTGTAGGTGTAGTTGAAAATTCCCAAAGGTAATATTGAAGAATTATTAAAAGATCTGTTTTTCAATAAACCACCCGATGCAGTTATACACGTTCCTGACAGACTGCAGAGACAGTTGAATTCCTTTGGATATGTATAGGTGTTTGGAAAGTACTCAGAAAATGCTGTGTTGCCTCAGGAAGCCAGGGGAGAAATGGTTTTCTGGAAGTAGCAACAGTTGTTGTCTTTGCTGGAAATTTCTGTTGTTTTTTTCCTGAGACATGCCACTTCTCAGTTGTTTAGCAGGTAGATTATAGGTTCCTAATCTTAAGGACTCTGCTGCGACAAGGAGCTTTGGAGCAGCAAGTTTACACAACTTCCTTTTTATAAATTAACTGAGTATGAAGAACAGTGTCCAATTTCTCAGCTTCTTTGTAAATGGGTTGTTTTCACTCCCTCCACTTTAGTTTCAATAGTAAGCTTCTCTAGTTCTCTTGCACCTGATTCCTATTACACCACGGCCATTAATTGGAACTGGTTTTCATTAAAGATTCTCTTGGTAGAATTAGCTGGAGAAGCCAGGTTTTTAAAAAAGGAAAATATCAAATGAAAGCAAGTAGTAGAGTATTTTCAGTGTTAGTTATTGATTTCCTTGATTGTGAGCACACAGGAATGCTGACACTCAGTGTACCTAATTGTGATTTTATCGACTATCATTTCTACCTTGTTTATGCTGCCAGGGTCTGTTGGCCACTGTGACTGATGGTTTTCACTCATCCCAAGTCTTGCAGATCTGACCAAATAGTCCTTTGTTCTTTCTCTTCATTTTTTCTTAACGGAACATCTCTGCCTGCTCAAGTTTCCTATGTACCATGACCACTGCTAAAGTGGATAATAAAAGCCTTGTGGTAATTCCTTAGACTCCAGAGGGACATTTGTTTTTACAAAAAGTTGATCTTCATTCCTTGGAAAATTTGACAAGTCACTTGCTGAAATCCTGTCTTAAACATACAGATAAAACAAGACATAATGAGATATCAGGTGTCAGTAACAACAGATGACTGCTGTGAACATAGGTGCTGATAATTGTAGGATTTTCTCAGTTTACACGTTTTTGGGTTACAGGTAATATATGAGCTATTTTTCACCTTTTGCCTAGTCCTAGTACCTGTATTACAAGCAGCCACCATGAGTTACAGAGCATGGTGCCAGTTCCCCAGGTTAGCAATATCTTGATTCTATTAAATTTATAAATTTCCCAGGACCAGACTAAGGTACCAAATCTAGAGGCAGTGCTTCGTCTGTGAATAGGGCTGGACTTCTGGGGAAGATTTGAGATGTGACAACAGACAGAAGAGGCGTAGGAGCAGGAAACATAGACATGTTCAGGCATGTGTGCAAGAGTAATATTCAGATGTGAATGTGCTTGGGTGAGTGAGAATCACTGCAAGTGTCCTTCATGCCTGTGTAATAGCCCTGTCTTCTCACCCAGGGCACCTTTGCTGGCATCACTCTGCCGCCTTGCACTTGCAGAGGTGGAAAAGATGTATAGAAATAGTTCAGGGCTCTATGGTTTTGTCTTTCTTCCCAGTACAATTTGTGGTACTTCCCTTGACCTGAGGTGGTGCAGTGTCTCTTCCCAAGGCAAATCTGGATGCTGTGACATGCTTCCTTGGAGAGTGGAGACAGGAGAGATGTCTATCTTCCCTCTTCTATATAAGAGAAAAAAAAAAATCTATTATGTTAAAAGATCCTTTCCCAAAGTCTTCTAATACTCACAGATCCTGGGGGGAGGGGGATTGTGGGAGGAGGGAGGGTGGAAATTAGAAACCTTGATTCTTTTCTTAATCTAATTATGTTGTAACAAAATAAAACAACACTGCCACCAAACCCCACAAAAAAACAAACAAAACAATCAAAAAAAAAAAAACTTATAACAAAACAAAACCCCAAACCAAACAAAAAAGGAGTGGTGAGCAATTTAACTTTGGAATAACACGTATACCATAAGTCAGAAATATTCATGGTTTTCCTCTAGTAATTTTTTCACACTTTTCTGGTGTGTTGTATGGAAAGATGTCGTTAAGAGTTTTATGGTAATGATTACATTAGCCTCACAGACTCTTTTAACTGGCCTTTTCTACTGTCACATTTGCTACATAAGCCTAATTTTATGTTATTGCAATGATGTTCCGTGGCGTGTTCAAATAATCGATAACAGTACAAGGTTTGTTCCACTGGGATCACATTATAGGAGTTTATAATACACAATATATGCTTTGATGTATACATGTAGTGTTTGCTGGTTTTCTCCCCTCTTCTTAAATACAGAAATTTCTAGTTGTGTTTATTCCCCTCGTCAGCATACTTTATCATATCAAAGCCTTTACAGACAGTGTAGAACTACTGAGTTATGTTTGGGTCATGTTTTGCAGTGTGCCCTTTAATACTGTAGCTTTAGAAATGCAATTTTCAGCCTCTGCTTATTAGAATATGATAAAGTATTCCTGGTCTATGTCCAGCTCCACTAATCTCCAGACTACACTTCATGAATTAGGCATGAAGATTTTAGTCAATGTGCTTTCAAAGACCAATGTTTAGGGAATCATGGATTTTCTACAAGCTGAGGGAGAAATCTATAATAGGAAGAACTGATTTTCAAACATCATATTCTGTAGAAGCAATGACCGACTCTGGCTTGGAAACAGAAAACATTTCCTTTTGGAATACTCAAGACCTGGTTAAAAACGTATTGTAGGCTTCAGCTTACAAAAGCAGTAGCTTTTTAAAATGCACTCTAAGTGCTGTGTGCAGGGGCTCATACATATGAGGTACCACGTAGCTGCTTCCTGAAGGTGAGCTGAAAACCAAGTCGCACTACAATTCCATCAGTTTACTGGTATTAACCTACTCACTGGTGGACTTTTGTTTCTTTTACCTGTCTTACAGGCAGTGGATCCTGGCGTTGTGAGGTCTGTCAGAGGGAAAGTAGAGGTGTTGTAAGTTGGAACATGCAGGGTTTAAATTCTGTTCTGATGCTCTGGCTTTTGCTGAAGCTAAATCCAAATTAAACAAGATTGTACAGAAAAAATACACAAATATGCCTTCATCATGCCATCCTGTCTGACCCATAGCTGTCCTCTGATGACCTTAAGTATCTTTTTTTCCTCTTAAGACTCATCATCTTGGGTTTTGTGGAATATAGGCTCAAAGATGATTCATGAGCTAGTCATCTTGAAGAAGATCTGTAAGCAGGCTCTCAATCTTGAGAGAACTGTAAACAATATTCACCTCACTGGGAAATGTCACCTGTTGGTATACTACAGAGCTTGACTTCAATATTGTGGCTTGTTTTTTAAGAGAAATATCAAGGGGAGTATCAAGGCAGTTTGGTCAGTCACTTATTTTATGCAAAACAGAGAGCCACTGTGTGAGACTTTGCAGTCTTTCTTGGATGTCTTCTGAAGTGTATAAAGTGTAACCTTTGTCTTGGGAAGCTGCAGCACTGCTACATAGTCCTGTACTGGATATATTTCTTGCAGAGCAACTAGTTAGGAAGTAAATGAGAAGCTACCCTTTCAGTTTGTGTGGCATTGGTCTGTGCTAATAAATGTTGATAGCATCTAGCACCTTGTAGTCACTATTAAAATTAGTAACTGAGAATTAATGAACAGTGATGTTTAGTGATTGAAGGATTAAAGGACAGATGTAACTTTTCTGGATGCAAATGGATCCTTTCTGCCTAGAGGAGACAGCTGTGTGTAATGAATCCCATCATCCCTGCCCTCTTCCCCCCAAGACAGATGTGAAGTGGAGGGAGAAGTGTACGTCTGTGAGTTCACATGAGTGGTTCCAATAGTTATTTCTCCATCTCTCTCCTAGAGCATGAAGTCATTCTACCAAAATGAGTCTTTCCCCCATTTTTGGTAAACGATAATTATGAGGTACTGAGATTGTTTTTGTTTACTTGTGGATTTGAAAGTATTTTCTGTGTTTCTTGGAAGGAAAAATGTTTCCATCCTGTGAGGCAGACGTGCATGGTGGTCTTTTCTGCCTGTAATATCTATCACATGTATATATGCATGCATATATATATATATTCACCTCCACTACCCATGGCATATGCTTATCTGTGAGAAAACAAAAAAAAATAAATACTGTTTTTATGTTGTTTTCTTCCAAAATACTAAAAAAAATATAAAGAAAAATCTGTGGTAACATTTATTCTTAACCATAGATCAGGCAGTTTAGGTTGATCCCAGGAAACATAGAAATCCATGTCTCAAATTTGTTGATTGTTGACTGCATGGATAATTGTTTAGATCAGAGCAATAGACAACATCCCAGGAGAGTTTTGTATTCCATTTCAGCATCACAACAGCATCCCTAAAAGGAAAATGAGACCTATAGGTGAATAGGAAAGGTGCTGAACAACAACCTATATCCTTCTGTGTTCCTTGTAAAGGTGAGCAAAGCAGTAAGAAGGACAGCAGTAGTAGTCAGTGTTAGCTCTGGCTAACGGCTTTCAGAAATGTGGCAGAAAATGCCCAACAAGCCAGAGGTGGTGGAATTTTCTCTGTGGCCTGCAGCTATGATGATCATTGTTGGGAAAGTGGTGCTAGGTTGGACTGGATGCTCTTGGAGGTCTCTTCCAACCTGGTTAATTCTGATTCTACTTTAGCAGTGAAGTATCCACATGGAACAGGGTATCTGGAGAATGCTTCCTGTTGATGGAATAAGTTCCATTGCATCCTGCCTGTAAATATGCCCTGCATGAATTGGAAGCCATGTCCTGTCCTCTTGTTCTACCATTTCCCTTCACACTGGAGCCAGGAATAAGGCAGTCGAGAGGTTGTAGCTTAGATGCTTCTATGACATCTGTGTAAGAAAGGAGTGGGAGAAATTAGAACAGTAGTGATGAAAATTGCAAATTGGAATTGTGGTCAGCACTGATTCTCTCTTAGGAAGGAAGAAAAGATTGAGGTAACCATATAATCATGGTTCCATTAAATGGTTGTTTATTTTCTCTGTGGAAAATTGGACAGGTGAGATTAATACTGGGAGTATTAGACTATGCAGATCTGAGCCCTTGAGTACACTGCTGTGTTTGAAATGCCATGCTGTGCTTTTCTATGTCATTCAGTTGTTTTGCAGAGAAAACATTCCGTGTTTCATGTTATGTACATTTGCAGTGTCAGCAAGACACAGGGAGGGAGCTTTCAGACACTGGGAAATTTAGCATTTTTGTGCACCATGAAAGTTGGTGCTGTTTTACAGAACTTGTTATTAACTTGATAACCTGTTCTTAAACTTTGCAGGAATATCATGGTAGCATAGGTGGAAGGGGTATAAGTGTCGGTTTGATAGTTCCCTCAGCTGCAGAGGAAAAACTCATCCGACAGTCATCTGCTAGTCTTTGACTTCCTTATGGGGCTTTCATTGTTCTTTGGTAAGCAGAAAGGGCAGATAGACCTAAATTATTAAATAGCACCTTAACAAACAATCACTTTAGGCATTTGAAGCTACAGGTAGGTATCTCCATGGCTTTTAAAACAAGATTTTCAAGGCAAAATCCAAGCAGCCCAGCCTTTTGACAATACCAGTAGGCCCATAGGTTTGTTTTCAAGTTTCTAAACTCATCTTTGAAAATACAGTCAGTGATGCCTAAACCCCAAGTCTGTTAAGAGCCTAATTCTTAATTTTAAAAATGAAGCTCCCAAATCTTCCCACATTTCAGTGGTATTTACACTTCCAACTGCCTGAATCACTTTTGAAAATGAGGTACATGCTTCTCAGTTGCGCATTTTCCTAGCGGCACCTCCTTAGCCTGGGCTTGCATTTGCCCCAAGGGGAGCAGCCAAAGGAGAACAGGGACTCCTTGTTCTAGATTTCCAAAATTGAAATATCATTTATTCAGCTAAATGGTGCATACCATTTACCTGCCTAATGTTGAAACTTGATTCATGCATATGTAACTGGAGTAAATACTCTTGCATGAAATTGTTTTGACAAGGTTTTTTGAATGATGCATTAGATGTGCTAAGGTTTCTCGCTGAGTTTTACTATATAGTATTAAATGATGACCTAAACCATCTCTCTGTAAGAGTTTTAGCTTTTCAAGGGTCATTGTTTCCTATCCATATTAAAATCTTTTTTGGGCCACACACTATATATGCTGTTAATAAAACTGCATTTTTCAGGGGGTCATAGAGATTAGAATCTCTGATACTCATTTTTCTATGTATATTACAGGAAGTTTCTGTGGCATATGGTTGGGAAATGTTGACATTGTATTGTCTTTTCCTGCATTTGTGGGCAATAATGGATTGGAGAGCATCATATGGGTTTTTATTTTGCCAAAATCCATACTGGTTAGACATATGCCTATAATTCACATTTTTATAGCTATCATTAGAACGCCTGCTGATGATTAATAGACTGAAACTTCTATAACTGGATCTTGAAAGGTTCTTATCTAGAAATCCTTACAAGTGGACAAATACATTGGTTCATAACACTTATATTTATACCAAATATTTAATGAGCTAGTCTGTTTCCTGTCTGAAACAAGATAGTAATTGTAAGACTACAGGAGTGGCTGGAGAGCAGCCAGGAGGAAGGGGACCTGGGGGTACTGGTAGATAGTAGGCTGAAGATGAGCCAGCAGTGTGCCCAGGTGGCCAAGAGGGCCAATGGCATCCTGGCCTGTATCAGGAACAGTGTGGCCAGTAGGA
>WAAF01016144.1:2505877-2511285 GCA_013400475.1 Tricholaema leucomelas | reverse complement strand
TGGTCTAGTTGACTGGCTGGGGCTGGGTGCTAGGTTGGACTGGATGATCTTGGAGGTCTCTTCCAACCTGATTGATTCTATTCTATTCTAAAGGCAAGTCTGTAATCTTGCTAAATAGACATGAGCTGGTCACTCCTGGACCCTCAAGCCTTGTGTGTTTGGAGACAGCAAACTAGTCCCAGTGTTTTCACCATGTCAGATCTTTGGCAGCATTTGAGCATCCCATTCTTCAAAGGGAAGGATTCAGAATACCTGTAGATCCAGACAGTTATTTTCTCATTGGTATGGAATTTATGATTAAACTTATACATAGTCTGAATTATCATATGCATCCTTACTTCTTGGTTTGTTTTCCATTGGTCCTATCAGTTGTTACAGAAGCCTTACTGTATTCTCCCATCTCCTTAATATTTCTCTGGATAAGTCAGATTCCTACATCCCTACTGTAGTTCTGGCAGCACCTTATCACTATAGGGTCTTATCCCAAACCAGCATGTTTTATTCTAGGTTCAGAACCAATGTGAAATGATATCTTTACACCAGCATTTTTGGGAGGCTAATGATTTAAGTTAATTGTTTTGTTTGGCATGAAAATACAAAGTGACTGTCAAATAACAGCCAAGTGCAGTTTAGTGGGAGAAGAAGCTGAAGCAAGCAAATTTCTGACAGAAGGAATATTGAAACTGGATTGGCAACCTTAGATTTCCCTTATGGCAATTATTCAAATTGTTTTCAGAGTACATCTTAGCTATAAAATATATTCTTAAACCTATCTTATAAAACTCAGGTGTACAGCGATGTAAAGGTGTGATCTGATACCAAAAAATGGTTTGGGGGAACTAAGTCTTTGCTAGCAGGTCCATATGAATCTTGTCTGAAATACTAAACTTAAGATTGTTTGCCAAGCTCTAAATAACCTGCTAATTGTCTGATCAGATCCTTTAAAATGTGAAAATTTAACATTTATCCAGTTAACATTGTTATAACTACTAAGGGATAAATAAACCCTGGCATTTTTCTGTTTAAATACAACGCTTCTGTAGTTGTAGATATACAGTATTAAATTCTACGGTTTTGTCTCTGCTGAATCACAGCTGGTTTGGATCACCATTCCAAAGTTCTGTTATGCTCATGGTGCTATTTATTCTAGGACTTTATCCTATATGAGCAGAGCTTATTAGGTCTTAGAAGACACATGTGCACACAGACACACACTATCACATCCTTACACAGGCATGGAGCTGGGAGTTAACAATTGGCACAGTAGAGCAGGAACTGCAAATACACAGATTTTAAACAGTGTGAGAGCCACAAGGTTATATAAAGAAATAAGTAAATTTTATTTTTGTTTATACATTACCTAGTTTTGTGCTATTAGGATTGTTTATGCTGAACTTGTTACATCAGAGAGTTGTCCTATCTTGTCTCTCACCGAGACTTCAAATCTCTGTTATCACAACAGAAACTTTCTGCTTTATTAAAGCAGGTATTTTTTGTCATCAACCCTGATTGGTTCAGGCCTACATGGGTTTGATCAAGCCATATACCCTCTCACTGGGATGAATTTTAAGCATAAAGTATAGACTGAAATATCTCTGTGTGTCAATTTGATGAAGAGAAGAGAGGAGATATTTTTACTAGAACTGTATTACAGTTGGCAGATTTCTCCCACCACCTTCAAGTATTGACTAAACATGTGGGGGATCATGCATTGCCTCGACTACAGTCTGGCTTTGCTGTAGCATTACTGGTGTGTAAGCATCATCTTCTCCCAAGGACCAGCTGGGTATATTCACTTTAAGTTTATGTTTCTGATTTGGGAAGTTGCATTTTAAGAGGCAATGGAAAGAGCTGGAAGCAGAGCTGAGTTGACAAATTGCAAGGATGGATTATTAGTAGGAAGAAACATCTCACAGGCATGTGAAAAGCTTGTCCTCTTCGAATCCCTCTTAATAGTGAAGGGGGGATACTACACTGGGGGACAGTGCTGGAAACAACCCATGTGGAATATGGACTTCAGTGAAAGATCTCTGTGATGGCACAATCTTGCAAGTCAGAGCTTCTGCACTCCAGACTTTCCAGACTTGTCGCTGTTGTCATCTTTTGTCAAACCGAACACAGCACCATCCCTCTCTACTTAGGCATGACAGGAGGGAAAATGTTGGGGGGATTGATTAGTTGCAATTTAGAAGCACGAGGTGAAGCAAAAAGACCATGAGATTCCAAATTTGGAGAATGGGAACATATAGCTAGAAATAAAACACGGGGTGGGGGGAGGG
Organism: Tricholaema leucomelas; assembly: GCA_013400475.1. Lineage (NCBI taxonomy): Eukaryota > Metazoa > Chordata > Aves > Piciformes > Lybiidae > Tricholaema lacrymosa > Tricholaema leucomelas. The sequence continues at coordinate 2,509,006 of WAAF01016144.1, read as the reverse complement.
GGAAATCTAACAGATATGTAGGGGTCCTGTATTTTAGGTAGCAGACAAAAGGGAGGGAAATTGTAAGAAATAAGGTGTTCCTTCAGTGAGACAGGAGAGGAAAAGCCTGGCTTGGAAAGTTCTTGACATTTCTGTTTAGTTACTTGTTAGTCCACTGAACTTTAGAACCCAGGATTATAGTTGTGATTTCCTCTTTAGTGTACAGAACTAAGAGTGCTTCAGCTCTGTAGGAACCCATCCTTCAAAATTGCAATCTACTGTTAGCGTTATTCTTACTTAAAGGAAAATTGCTTTAATTACAGTATATTGGCTTACTAGACCAGTTTTATCTATGAATCTGTTTTCAGCAATGTACTATCCAGTCACCTTTTTAAAGGCTTTGTTCTGTAAATTAAGTTCTTTCTCTATTATAGGCTTTATAATAACAGTGCATGACCTGCACTGACAACATCTTGCTGAAACATAGGCTAAATGTATCTTAAAGCTTGAATGCAAAAGATAAAGAAATGCACAAGCATATTTCATCTTGCAAATGAACAAAGCTTACTTGACCCCCTTGTCAGAGCAGCTTCACCTAGAGCACAGGATAGCATCCAGGTGGGTTTTGAGTGGCTTCAGAGACGGAAGCTCCACAGCTGATCAGGGCAGCTCCAAAATGCTCCAAACTACGGAAGTTTCTCTTCACATTTAGAGGAAACTTCCTCTGTTGAAGTTTGTGCCCATTACCTCTCATCCTCTCACTGTGCCCCTCTGAGGAAAGTGTCCCCAGCCTCCTGACATGCACCTTCTAAGTATTTATAAACATTGGTAAGGTTTTCCCTCAGTCTTCTCTTCTCCAGGCTAAAAAGCCCCAAGTCCCTCAGTCTTTCTTCATAAAAGAGACGCTGTAGTCCCCTTATCATCTTTGTATCTCTTTGCTGTACCCTCTCAAGCAGTTCTTTGTTCTCCTTTAACTGAGGAGAGCAGAACAGGACACACTGCTCCAGATGAAGCCTCACCAGGGCCACAGATGCATGAGTTACGTGCCAATTAATTCTTGATCATGTGTGGTAACTATAAAAGCCATGAGAATCTAACTCTGTGACTTGGAAAGGACTCAGGCAGTAGAATTAGGAAATGACTCCTAGCAACTGGACAATGTCTTGTGATGGAGAAAAATGATCTGCAGTATTTTCAGCTCAGAAATAAGTAAAATTAAGTTTATAGTATCGAGTTATATAGCAGAGCAACTGAAACAGGATTGTGAAAGTTTCCTATGTTGTGCCTATGCAGAATATATGGACAGAGCTAAGCAAACATGAAGCAAACATCCTAATTACTGATGAGTAAAGAGATATTTTCCACTGATTTTTTTTTTTTCTTTTTTTTTAGTGCAAGATGCTATTGTTGTAGTTCAGAAAGCCTCGGGCAGATTAGAAATCAGGCAAAAAATCGATAGCCCACTTGTTGAAGATAAGTGAATTAGCTTGTGTTGAATGTAACTGAGTACCTGAACACTTCAGTGAGCAGCCTTTGTTTTGTGAGAAAGGAGATTTGTAAGTTTTCTCTTCTGCGGGCTGTGGTCGTGCACATCTCAGATTAATCACACTGCGTAAGAGGGAGTTGACCACTCGCACAGGGAAATAACTTGTGAATTTTCTGTCTTTTTGTCCTGTTTCTACCTGCTCACCATAGTTCACTCTGCTGAACAGGCTTCCACATACTTCAAAGGCGATGATGAATCTCACAGAAGTTCTGCAGCAGTTTGCCATGGGCCAAATTCAGAGTTTCTTGTCCACTCTCTGTGGGCCTGGGAGCTATTTTCTTCCACAGACATTATGTCTCTGGGAAGTTTACCTTCAGTGTCTACATCCAGTGTTGTCAGCGTTTGCTCTACAGACCATTTCTAATTCCCAGGTCCAGAGACAGCAACTTTCTTGTCTGTTGTAAAGGACTGTTGGTGGCCACTGCTGACAGGGGACAGACAGTGTCTGGTTCCTGACTAGCTGCTATGGTCTGCACTATAGCCTGAGAAAGAGCTCAAATATCTACTCGCTGAAACCTCTTGGCCACTGGCTTCTGTGTTAGTCATACCTGTCACTAAGGTGGTGTTGCCCCAATCAAGCTGTTTCTGAGTCTCTGGTCTGCCTGCAGATGTGGAAGAGAAATGCAAAAATGTTCTTATTCCTGCTTGCTGTTCCTTGAGTGAGTTGCCAGGTCAGCCTTAACCAGGCAGAGTAGTGAAAGGACTCCTTGAAATGCCCTCTGCACATTGATAGCTCTGGAGGCCCTGTAAGCAGCAGGGAATGGCCTCACCTTTGGTTGACAACTCATGTAATTTCTTTCTGAATAATCAATTAGAGAGATCTAAAGGTAGTCATGTGTGAGATATCCTTGCTAGAACATAAGTCCTCCTATGAACTGCAGCCCCAGTGCTGAGGAAGAGGTCCAGCCTGTCAGATCCACCTCTGCCCATGGTGTTGCCATCCCATACTTGCAGACGAAAATACTCTTGCTCAGCTTCAGAAAGTTAATACCAGAGTTGTCACATGAGCACTTCAAACATAAGGTTAGAAGAGTTTGGATCTCAAACCAGTTGACTTTTATTACTTATTTTATGTTTATGCATTTGTCATCAATCTCATGAGCTTTCAAGACACCCCTCATGGCTTTTAGCTGCAGGCGTGGCAGAGCAGTCTTGCCAGTTCTGGTAGTTTGTTATTTTTAAAAGCAATAACCTGCTGCTTTAGTGCTTTGGGCAGTGATCTACCTCATCCAAGCATGCTGAAATACAGGACCTTTATTCCACATACACTCAACAACCATGTAAGCAGAGGGTCCAATGCACAAACAATGATGAACCTACACTTTTCAGGCCTGATTGTGTTGGCAGGTCTGGCAATGCTGATGATACATCACCTTGGCCCATTTCTCTTAGTCACGCCATTGGGGCTGGGAAGCAAAACTTAAAAGTTGTCCATGCTGGCTTATTTTCAGCTAAATAAATCAGGTCTGCAGTTCCTCCTACATGGTACAAAGGAGGAACCCTTTAGCAGTTTCTGAAGAGTAAAGCTGTTTTTTACTAGTTTAGCATTCCTTAGCTGTGGGCATTTTGACAGCCTGAGACTTTAGCCAGGGCACTTTCCTTTT
>WAAF01016144.1:2433377-2500877 GCA_013400475.1 Tricholaema leucomelas | reverse complement strand
TTTTTTCATGTGACCAGTGGATTTTAAAAGTGCTTTATAAGCTGTTCACCATGTTTCTCTGATAGCGCTTTGAATTTGCTTGTTAACATTCAGCTAGAATTTTCACAGTAGTAATAATGCTAATAATAGTAGTAATAATAATAATTGCTTATTGACTGCTGAACAACAGGACATTTGAGTTGTCACATTTAGCCTCTGAAGGGAAGAGGGTCTTTTGCTTGGAGCAACTTCATGGGGACACTTCACAAACTCCTGCTGCTTTGGATGGAAATATTCATGTTACACCATCTGTCGTTAACTCTCTCTTCTAAAACTTCGAGGGAAAGCATTCAGAATTTCTGTCAAGTGTTGTTCTGTCAAGAAAATAATTTATTATCTCGTGAACTAAGCTAGAGGTATTCTAGTTGTGAGGAACAAGAACCTGCTTAGAAACTGTATATGTTGAATAATATCAGTGATTGTAGGAGCAGGTTTGAGGATGACTGTTTTTCTAAGTGCCTTTCTCCAAAGTTGTAACTTCACATATTTTTGTTTATTAATAAGAAAGGTTATTCAATACTGACTGTGTTTTTATTTTGTTTATGATTTATGTAGATTTAAAAAAAAAATGCATATAACTTTGTAGCAGCTGACTGTTTTAAGGAAAAAGAAGCCAGATCTTTGTAGAAGCCATTAAACTGGATTGTTTATGGATCAAAATAGTTTCTACCTGGAATATTTTCCAGCACAAAATTAGTTGCTATAAAAATAACATGTAATTGGTAGTGTATTGCTTTTAGAAGAGTAAAATCTCTTTTTAAAAGAAGCTAAGCTAGAAATGGCCCTGAAGTGAACTATATTTAATTCTTAGAATATGAGGTGTCAGGGGAGAGAGACGGAGAAAGAAAGACTTATCCAAGCATTTTGAAATTGAAGCAGCTAATGGGGTATTATTAGAAGTAAAAATGCTTTGTGAATGTCTAGAATTTATGTTCAGATCTGTATCTAAAAAGCACTCCTATAACCTTTGGAATCATTGAGTAACCTCTTAGTTTCTTGCTGCTATCTTCTTACTTGATGGCATTCACAGGCTATTGAAAAGAAACCACGGAGTTACAAGAAAATGAGCACTGTATGTTCAGGGAAAATGCTTGAGCTTTACCACTTGGGAAGGAAATTAAGTGGTTAGTGATTTGCATAATGTGGGCAGCACCTTCTACAACATCCTTTATCAGAACCAAAATGACTAATGCCAGACCACAGAGTCCTTTTGAAACCGTGGGGCTGTTTCGTGTTCTCTCTGAACCTCTACACACTGCACTATACTACTGTGTCCTGTTACAAGTTTTCAGTTTGCACAATGTAGACCTTTTTAATATTTATCAGCATGCTGCCTCTAACTTGATACATTTGTACTGCACAGAAATTGATTTTCAAGAAATGTGTTTTGGATTTTTCGCATGCTTACGGGGTTTGAGCAATGCATATTTGCATAGAAATAATCTTTAGTGAGCTAAATTTTAGGGTATGTCAAATTTATAAATATCACTACTGTAAAGACATATTTTTAGAAATAGATTTCTGGCACAGTTTATTTCAATTCCATTTTTCACGTTTGTGTCACCAACATAGCTCTGGCTTGGTATTTTCTAATGCATTTGTTTTCAGCACTCATGTTTCAGAGATTGAACTTTTCTGTTGTCTTGTTCAGATATTACAGTTTGGAAATGATACCAAGCAAGAGAGGTGCTTTTGTCTTAAAAATATCTATTCAGTTTGAGACACGTGGCCAGTAAAGCAAAACTTGCCAGTAAAACTTGCTTAACTACTTTTTCTTCTTCCAATTCCAAGCACAAACATACCCCTCACTTTTTCTGTTACTTTGTCCCTTTGCAGAAAGAGGAAGTTCTCTGTTTTTCAACCTCCTATACATCTTTAAGGTGCGTTGTTTCCTGTGTCTGTTGTTCTTTCATTTAAGAGGCACTGATATGTCTCTGCTGGTAGCTTATGCCATTTTAAAAATGCAGATGCTTAGCACACACTCACAAACAACTCAGAAATGAAATTTGATTTTCTATAAAGACTTTGAAGTCTTATCTAAACAGCAATGTATGCTCTAAGTGCATGCAGTAATTTATACACAGAGCAGCAATGTATTCTTAGAACTGCTCAGATTGAGATTATATTTTCTCCAGCTAAAAAGATTGCCGTTCTAGAAATGGACTGCATGTTTCTTCACCAAGGAAACAGTCTGAGGAAGGAAAATGTCACACATCCCCTCAATTTTGGAGGGTCCTCTTTGTAAAGGCAGCAATATTGTCCGTATCTGATTGGTGTTACAGGATGCACAACTCATGCTTCCTGTGGCCTGAAATAAGGAATTAAAATGAAGACATAGCAACCGATCCTGGTTTCTGTGGAGTTGAATGGAAAGATATACTTATCCCAGAGATAAATTTCAACTAAAGCCTCAAAATTGCTAACAGACTTGTTGATGTAACAGCTTGACTTGCTTTTGAGTAGACGCGTTCCAGCGAAAAGCCTAAATCCAAGATCCGGCTGCTAGTTATTGCAGAGTTCTTAAATTTTACTGTAAATACCATTATACCACCTGCAGTTTTTTGTCTGCAATGTAAATGTATTTAATTGTGGGACTTTGACAGGATTTCTGCAGCTGCTTCCTCTTCCAAATACTGTGCCTAATCTTTGTATATACATAACATGGGCAGAATGACTTGAGGCCAGTTTTCAAATCCCTCTGGAAATGAGCCATTGGTGTAGAATTCATGAGGCTCCTGCTAAATCAAATGCCTGTGCATACTTGCAAAATTTTATTCTGCATTGACTAGTTGTGAGTGTCCACGTGCACTTTAAGATGCTACTCCACTTCTCTTGTCCTAATAAGTGAGCTAACATCAGGGAGGTTGCTTGGCTTGGCCCGGGGCACTCCCACCGTAAAGAAGGTACCACAGAGGGGCATTTCACAGTGGGAGAGTCATTTATCTTTGGACTTGTTCTTCTTCACTGGTCAAATGTGTTGGCCCTTGAGGAATGGTATATGTAGTCTTTGGGTTTGTGGAAGTGGGTTACTGCAGAGAAAATCTGTGCACCTTCCATTTATACATCTATACAAAAAATATCTAGAATATAATAGCACTATAAATAGTTCCTCTGTTTACATTAGAAGTTTTAAAGTATCCCTTTTTAAAAGTTTTAAAGTATTCCCTTTAAGAATGAGATTTGTTAACGTGGAAGTGTTGGGAGAAAGAGGTCAGGGCATTGAGACTCTGTGTGCCTGTATTCAGGGAGGAATGCTCGGTGTCAGGCATGGGACTGGCAGATTTCTCTATGATGGCTCATTCTTTAAAAAGCTGATAAAATCCATTATAAAATATTGCCACTGTCTTGATTTAAAAATAAAATAAGAAAAGAAAAATAAAAGCATTTAAAAATAATAAAACATCAAAATAAAATACAGTACAATAATGAAGGTAGGTTTATTTTTCATTAAATTGTGGCAGAAGTGAGAAGACCTGAGGAAATCTATGGTTAAATGGTCAAGCAGCTTCTCTGTGGAATTCTCTTTGCCCAGTAGAAATGGCTTAAACACTATTGACCATTCTTCTACCAGCTCAGTGATGCATGGCACTTTGAATCATCCGTTTTCTTTGAAGACTACCTGGGGTTAGCATATCATTACTTGATAACAGAGTTTCAATTCCAACCCATTGGCAGCGCTGAGCTTTAAGCTGGATACACTTACTTGCAGGCTCATCCAACCCTACATAATTGTCTGTACATTTATTTTATTGTCAACTCAGAGACAAGCTGAAGAAACTAACTGTTTGCTTTAGAACACATTAACTTCTTTATCACATTAATACTGACTCATATCTTATTTCCCAGTTGCAGTAACAAAACCATTCAAATATTTCCCTCACAGGACAATATCTTTAATAGCTTCTGTGTGTTTCCTATTTTTGGCTGTTTCTGTATAAACAGACTAATCTAATAGCATGCTGAACCATCTATACTTGGCAGAAATTCAGCAACTCACTCATTTCTATGGCAAGCTGAGATGCCAAGGGAAAAAAAAAATCTTCACTTTTATTGCAGTAAGATCTTTCTTAAAGTTGTCTTTTATAAGTGTAATATGGCTATCATTTGGGTTACTGCAGAACCTTGACTGAAAAAAAAAAACCAACCACATTTATTGCAGTACAGGATAAACCAAATGGGAGGACATTATTCCCTTTGCAATGTCCACAGGAATTAATTTACCTAATGTATTCAGTCTTTCCTATGTGCACTGCTTTAAATGGTGGTAAAGCAAACACTTAAAAAATGTTGTTGAGAGCCAATTAGGAAGGGCTGTCTGATAAGGCCGGAGAAACAATCTGGAAGTCTCTGGAAAATGCTTTCATGTAGAGTCATCTTGCTTGGGGTATTTAAGTTGTGTTGTTCCTCTACAGCGATCGGGAGCCACTCAAGAAATGTGCCCCATCCATTTTGTGACTCTTGTCCCAGTACAACCCCATGGTTCATGTGGATATTAGCGAAATCCATGGATCTCCTCTGGCTGCTGCCCTGAGCCTCAGGATATACAGTTTGATGTATGTTTGTTTTGGAGCAATGCTGTCTTAAATGGTCTCAGGCTCCTGATTCCCTGAACTGCCCTCTTCATTGAAGTCAGCACTTTTCAGTGGTTTATATCTTGGACAGATGAGTTTCCTGATCCAGCTCAATGCATGCTCATATAAATTCTTGCACCAGCAAAAACAGGGCAGCAAGAAGTAGCCAAAGACAATGACTGTTTCAACCAGTTGAAGAAGCTGAGGTTGTAGCTAGGTGTCTAGCCATGGCTCAGTGTCTTTATAGTCAAAGCAGGGCTGTACCATCATGCAGTTCCTCCCTGTAGAGGGTTGGTGTTTGTGATAAATATTTGAGCTATTGATGAATGTAGCTATAAAAATGCAAATTATGATGGTTTTCTTATTGTTTTACAACTGTATCAGCTGCAGAGGCTCTTAGAGTGAAGTGAGTTTATTTAATTTTGGGCATTTATCAATACTTACAGATTTATTTTATGTAATTGACATTTTTATGTCCCTGTCCTTGTAACATTTGGGTGTAAGAAGCTTATTGAAACCATCTAGATCTGAAATCAATTCATCTCTAATACAAAGAGGCTCCTTACCTGAATTGGCCTAACTGTACGAAAATAACTCGCTATTGGACTGTACTCAAATGCACACTAGTAATGCTTTCCTTTAAAACAGAGAAATATTGAAGTCTCTTAGGCTTTCCATTTCCTTGCTATTTTTTTTTAACTGTATTTTTAACATTATTTTTGCTATAGTAGGCCAAGTTCATCCTTAATATAACTGTATTGAAATCAGTGGGGAGACTTGTGATTTTAAGAAGAAGAAACACTAAAGTGCTTTGCTGGATCAGGGCCTAAAAGGATTAGTACTGTGGAATGCTTATGGTGGACATAGAGGTAACTGCATGAATAAAAGTAATTTTAATTGCACTGGGGCTGTTTGGGAATTTTATTCTACCTCTCAATAAAAGAAACAAAATATAGAATAGACTCCCTGCCACGCAAAGAATCCTATATAACTTTTCACATTGTTTTGCAAATCTGGAAACTGTAGAAAATATTTTAAAGACTGAGATATAAACTCCCTTACCTTTTATTTTAAGGCTCGTGCACACTTTAAAGCAGATATTTGGTACACAAATTGTAAGACCAATAGGGAGTATTGATTTTTAAGTATAACTATAGTGGCTTTGTGCCTATTCTATGTTTTTCATTAAGGCAACAATCTGAGACTTTTTCCCAGAGAACTGAAGCTAGCTGATTATTTCTTATTGTATTCTGAGAAGGAAAGTGATGAACAGGCAAAGATGATTTCTGTGCTCAGCCTGTCCTGAGGAAAACTTGGCATTAGGTGAAACATCTGGTAGAATGCAAGCTGTTCACTTCCAACTGCGTCAGAGGTGGATTTAGAACTATCATATTTTCCACTACAATGGATTTGACCATGAATGTCCAAAGTAATGTGTGTGAATACTTTGCAGTATTTAGTACAGATACCTTCTACCTGGAGTGAAGGGGAAAAAAGCAAAAGACACCTAATTTCAACTGGGTAGGCATTGGAATGGGCTGCCCAGGGAGATGGTTGAGTCACCAACCCTGGATGTGTTCAAAGGTTGTTTGGATGTGGTGCTTGGGGATATGGTTTAGGGTGGACCTTGTAGAATAGGGTTATGAGTTGGAATTAGTGATCCTGAGGGTCTTTTCCAACCTGAATAGTTCTGTGATTTTGTGAAATTCATCATAGAATCTCAGGACATCTTCAAGAGGCCCAGGTCCAGAAAGGACTTTGCTGATTCTGGCCTAGAAAACAGCAATCTAGATGTAACGGCACATTCCTTCTACCAGTCTGGGCAATCATTCATCTCTTAGGACTGAAATCGAGAGGGAAGAATACTTGCTTTAAAGTTTGGAGACCTTTTTTCCTCGTCTGATTGTAAAATATTTCACTTGCATGCTGGAACTGGAGGAGTGAATCTTCACATCTTTCGGTCTACTCCAGGATGTGCCCTTGTCGGGTTATGTTGTACTTGTGTGGGTTAGTCAGTACTTGATTGGGGAATATAAGTGACATAATGGCTTGCTGATTCAATGAAACGTGCTCTAGTTATGGATTCTGCTAAAAGGTAGTTTCCTCAGGGCACGTGGCTTGGAGGAACAGTACCCTCTGAGACGAGGTATAAAAATCAGGAGGATAACAGTGGAGCAGTTCCTGATTCTACAATGCATCCTTTGTGAGCAGAAGTTTTAGTTCAGGTGCTGTAGTAAATTCAAGCTAGCTAATTGAGTTTTGCTATCTAAAATTCCCCCTGTGGTTTCAAGCAAATAGACTAAACTGTAATCAACTGTCATACCAGTTTGTAGTTACTGCTGAGATTCACTGGCGTAGGAAAACATTCACACTTTCCAAAGCAGAGAGTTATTTGTTAATCCTCTGCTTTTGGGTCAATTCAGTAATTCATTAGGAAAAAAAAGTGTCTGTATGCATTTCCAGGAAAAATACACACAAAGATAGATGTTCAGTGCTAGTACTAGAAATGAAGATTGTGGTAGGTGCAGGAGTGCTTGCCTGTGGGTGTGTGCTGCAAAGAGCTTGGAATTGACATACACTAGAGGTTTTCTGATGCGTCAGCAATGCTCAGATGTTGCACTTTGCCTGCTGTAACAGCTTTGAAGGTGATCATCAAGCATTCAGTTGAATTTGTGCTCCTCTTTCTAACACCATTTTGCTTTATGATGAAAATCGGGCCTTATATTTATGCAAAGATTTGGCCAGCTCAAGTTGTTTCTGAGCCTTGCACTTAGCTGTTTGCTATGTGGTCCTGAGGTCAGCCAGTACTTCCCCTCTTGGTTTGTTTTTCTTCTTTTTTTGCCTGTGACTTGAGGTCTGAACATTGCTGATTTTTAAGCCTCAGATAAGATCAATTTTCCAATTGTGTAATACAGTACCTGGCTTTTCTGAATGGTGCTGTTAATTGTCATTGACTATAATAGAATATGAATAGCACAGCCACTTGACACCAACTTAATGGTTCTGACTTTTCAATGGTGCCAAGAGTGTGTGTAAGGCTAGAGGGGGAAAAGGGTCAGAGGAGAGAGATAAGAGCTCTTCCGATTCTACTGAAAAAGATTAAAGCTTCTGTGTCTTTCCAGTAGTACTTATGAGGGTCACTATTTCAGTTAAGTCACCTTAAAACTGGAGGTGATGAAGAAATGTCTATCACAAAACATTAGAACAACTCCACCTTCTTCCTCCACAAGGTTTTTCCAGGTTAATAGGCAAACATGTCAGGGCTGGCTCAAGGAGAAACCTGGGCATTGGTACTGTGGATGACAGTCTGCTCTGAAAGCAACATCTCTAACTCTATTTGCCCTAGGGAAGAATCATTCTTCTTTACTACTGTTTTGTCCAGTTGGGAGCTCTGGGAAGTTTTGTGATTCACTCGTTTAAGAAGCATTTACTGTCCTTAAATATGCAACTTTCTCTGCCTAATGGCATAATACGCAAGATTGATCCTTCTCTCCAGTCAGCTAGGAGGGCAGAGGCCAAGAGGAGGAAGATGTTTTCTTGAACTTCAGTGCAGGGAACATTTTCAAAGCATTACGTACCTGCCATTACTTGTATGGGCTACTGGATTGCAACTTCTATGTTGTACCTCTTTTTAAATGTAATTTTCCAGAGATTTCTAAATATCTGGTAACTGAAAGAGAGGAGTATATTGCTGTGTAAGAAAACTGGGAGAGGTTCTTGGTGTGCAGATGGATGTATACTTGGAGGTGTAGTTTGAGTTTTGAATGTGGGGCAGGCACATTGTGCTTTGTGCTGAGTCTGTAGCACTTGCTCCTTAGGTGCTGTAGAGTCAGTCTGTGCATGCAAGGTTTGATTTAACCAGAACATGTTAGACTTCTGTCGCACGTGTTCAGATGAATTGCACACCACAAAAACAAAGTCCTAAACAGAAATAGGAGTCGTTTGTTTGTAGTCCTGATGCTAAAGGTATGCCATTAATGTGCAAGGGCCTGACTCAGCAGTTAATAAAATATTGGCTATGTTATGGCTTCAAGTGTTCCTGAAATAGGAATTGGAAAGATCGAACTAGAGGAGAAACAGAAAGAAACTTCATGAGATCCTTCATATAAGTACCTATGAGGGCAAAAAAATGAACCTAGGATTTAGATATTAGGTAAGGAAGGAGGGAAATGTCTGGTTATCTTTATATGTCCAGTAGGACTTGTATAAAACATCTTTAGTTTTCTGAAATCTGATGTTGGAAAAACTCTGCTAATGTCCACAAGGAGACAGTAACACAAGGTTTCCTTCAGAATGGTATTTAGTAGTGGATAATTCATTATTGTAACAATTGGGGCGGGGTGGGGGGGGATGACAGGATTGGTTTTGTTGCTTTATTATTGAGATAAGCAGAAATGGTTATAAAGGAAAGTTTTGTTATTGTGTCTGACCTAAGTTTTCCTAGTAGATACTTTGTTTATAAATAACAAAGAGGAAAAAAAAGTAAGAGAGCACAGGTGAGAATTAGATATAAATATGACACTAAACTATGTCTTTTAATACAAAAGAACTCTTTTTTAATTAGAAGCATGGAAGGACATACCCTTTAATTGCTGCACTTGTAGTTTCAGGGCCATCAATATCCTTGCTTCTTTCATTAATAAACTGGCAAGTCAAGTAGGAAAGCTGCAGGAGTATAATTTTTTCCCTTAAGCTCTACTTAATCAACAGCAGACTTGATCAAACAGAAAAAAGAAAATGTAAATCAGTTGCATTAATTCTGCTGGCAGTAAATAGTTGGAAGAAAGCTAAACATGAAAGAATGCTCATTTTGCAGCTGATATCTGGGGTAGGATTGAATGGGAGAAATAGGTAGTTAAACAGCTCTTTAGATTGTGAGTGACTAGGGGGATGCTGGGGTTTATGTATGGATTAGCACAGTGATAGACCCTGAGTAGCAAAAGACGATGACTAATTACCTGACAGAGCAGCACTCTGTTCAACTTGGTCATTGAAATTAATTTCTGTTTTCAGGACTGGCAGAAAGCAGCTGCAGAATTTCAGTTCAATACTCAAATTAACTAGGAGTCTAAATTATTTCTTTGCACATACGGTATTAGAGGAGTGGGTTACTAAATTGATCTTGATTTTACACACCGAGGCAAGACTTAGTCTACCTTTCCAGCAGAAGTCCCTGTCCCCTGAAATCAGGGAATGAAAACCTGTGCTATAATAAACTACTTGGCACCGATTTGAACTCTGTCAGATAGTTAACATCTTAACATTTCCTGAAATCCCAGATGAAAAGATTATAAAATAAAGTCTTTTGGGATGAAAGAAAATTTTACTACCTACCTCGCTGAGTGAAATACATGGAATTTAACTTAGATGAATTTACTTTGTAGTTTGAAGAGCATTATGCCTGAGAATTAGTTTGTCATCTTGTATATGTGCTTGACAATTGGGTATATTTGAAAACTTCACTGGTCTGATAAAGGAGATGGGGAAGATGTCAGGTGGTCATTCCTAAGGAGCTCAGAGCACTTCGAGTTTGGCATGGCAAGAGAAGAAATTAAAATCAGTTGCAACAAACTTCTGCAGAATAACTTTGTAAGAAAACTCTATATACACTAAAATGAAGTCATGGATCCAATGATTGTAAAATGCAGGAATTCTGCCAGATTTCCACGTTGGTAGTTGACTCATTACATCCACAAGCAGCAATTTCTCTTTTTGTCAGTAGCAAAACTCCAGAGTCTGTTTAAAGGTTCCTTATATTTTAGTTTATTCAGCAAAAGTAAATTCTTAAAGTTTATTTACTCATAAAAAAATGAGAAAGAGGAAAAGGCAAGAGTAGGAAAAAAGAATAAACATTTAACATTCAGGATTACATTTTAGCTCAATGGAAAATTAGGCAGGAGGGGTATGTGTAAGTCCTTTTTTCAGCACCTTTGCCCCACAGTGTTCTTGCTGAATAAATTACCTTACTTCCTGCTCTTTCCTGCCTGCTGTCTCTCAATAGACACTTCTAGGCAGAAGGATTACAACATAAACCCAGCAGCTTTTATCTTTCTATATCTTAGTCCTGTGTGGAATCACTGTTGTAACTGGTCGCCTTAGTAACTAAAACGTGTTTTATTTCCTTTGGTGATGCTAAGCCAACATAGCTATGGAAGAATGGATTGGATTTTATTCTAGTTCCATAATGAATTTGTAGAGCTGGCAGTTATTTAGAAAAGCCAAAACAAAACTAAAGAACGTTATTTTAGTCAGACACTGAGCAAACTTGATCTGGAGGTCAGTGAGAGACAATGCACTGAGAAATCTGCTCTGGCATTTTAGAGAGTCACATTTCACAATACAGCTCATTGATAATGAATGTGGGTTGGATGCAATTATTTGTGTTGTCAAAAATTGGAAAGCTTTGAAAAAAACTTTGTTCAACTGGAAGTGAAAACGCATTTTACTCTTCAGTACAGGTACTTGTAACGTCAGAATATCGTCATAATAAAGTTTACAGGGTTTATTCCTCTCTTTTAATTTATTTCATTATCCTTTTACTCTGTGTTGTCCAGGTATTTTATGATCAGTTTGCATATGTCTTGTGTTCCATTTTTGCATTCATTAGAAACTATAATAGTTTCTTGCATGCCAGAAAGAACCAGAAGAATCACTAGGCAATGGCACATGATTTTTCAAATAGGGTTTTCCTGTTCATCTTGTAGACCACGTCTTTATGTTGGTAAACAAAGAATCTCAAATTAAATTGCATTTAGGCAGTTGATTTGTGTGATGTAGATGTCATTTATGCTTCTGTATTCTGGAAAATTAATATTCCTCATCTTAATGCTAAGAGTCTACCAGAATTTCTCTTCAGGAACTATTAATATTAATTCCTTTGCATTGCCATTACAGAAAAGTATATGCTTTCTCTTTCTGATGTGGGTAATAGGCAGTCCTGAGAATGTGCTAGACTGAGAATTTCAATGCTTTAGATGTACAGTGGTGGTGTGAGTTATAGTTTCTTATTTCAGACTGTAGTAGAGGGTAGCAGTAGAGCAGGTAGCAGTCTGTGATTGCCATATCTATGAGTTGCTTCTCTACAAATGTCAAAATAAGGCCAACTCTGAGAGTGTCTTTATGGGAGCAAACCCAACTGCACTGAACATCACTCAGGTGGGAACTCGTTTCAGTCAGTCTGGTTTGGGAAGGATTTCCACCCAAAGCAGGATTTTCATTTATCTTTGTTCTTCACCTAAACCATCCATTCTTCAAGTGTTGGCAACCTCCTGTTAAAAGACTGATAGACCATTTCTTACGTAAAAGTTCTGCCTTGCGGAGGGTAACCTAAGATCCCTCAATTCAAGATATAAATATGCCTTCAGGAATTTTGAGAATGTAGTTTGGGAAATTTTCAGAAACTGTGTTAGGAAAAAAAAAAATCTTCAAATATTAGTCTGTTGGCTTCTAAGAAATAATGATTGAACTGCTAGACGCTCATCCAGCATAGAGTCTCTTCGTTTTACTCTGTGCTAATTCAGCACCTCAAGACTGCTGTGAATTTTTCTTTGCTCATGAAATATTTTCCTCTCTGTGTGAGGCCATTGCCATAGTCAGTAACCTCCAGCAGGCTTGCTAGGCTAGTAAAGCTAAATCGCTGTTGCTCATTGTGGCAGCTGACACAAGAAGTAGCACTGGTGAGCAATTAGAGTCTCATGACCGTATACTGTAAGTTGTTTAATTGTCTTTTGCTTCAAGTTAAACAAACTGAAAACTTCAGATGGCAGGGCACTGCCATTTTTCACATGGAATTGCAGGAACAGGAAATCTATAAAGAGGGCATACATTTCACATGTTCTCTCTACTTGCTGCTGAGACTGTTATTAATGCCACAATTTAAAACTAAAAGATACAGAATATTAGAGTTCTCAAGCAAGTCTCATTTCCACTAGTTAGATTAATTCTTCTCATTGATAAAGTCTTGAATACCATAGAAAATTACAGAGAGATTTTCAGGCTCAGGAACCAAGCCTGCTTTGCTTTCTACCACAGTGCTAGTGATTGGGGAAGAGAAGCTGGGATGGCTAGAATGTCTTTAACTTAAATAACAGCTTAAACCTGCTAAATAAGAATACTTGAGGCCGCATCCTATCCTGGCCGCTTGAGCAAGCATTATGGTAGAGCTGGCTTTGTGGATAGAGTGTTTAAGCTCCCCCCCCTAGGACAAAGTAATTAGCATATCATGTCATGGTGAGATATTTATTAGAGTGGAAGTGTTCTTAGGAGGCTGGGTTTCAGGGGTTTAAATCAGAGCTCAGCATAGAGTTTTAGGACCTTATTCACAGTAAATTTTATGTTGGTGAAAGGTTATGGAATGGGTTTCCGTCCCATGTCTACTTGCTCTCACAAATCTCAGAAGAGATATGGACTCTCAGTGTTGTTGTGGGGTTTGCTTTCCTGGTGTATTTTTTTTTTTTTTTGGAGGGGAGCTGGGTGTTTGTATACCGAGGAAAACAAGGCAAAAGTACCTTAGTTAACAATTTTAACTCTGCAGTGCTTCTTTATGGAAAATGTGCATCATCAATAGCTTGCAACACCTTGGGACTCCAGGATGAACAGCTATATAATACGTCTCAGTTAGAAGCTTCTTTCTCAGTATCTGCATCTGATGACATTTCAGTTATTAACACCACTGGGTATTTAATAAACTCACTGCTCACAAATTAGTGATATCATTGCCAGGCAATCCTGGCTTTAGACAGGGACTTCTTCACTGCTCTCTTGAGCAATCTCTTAGACTGTAAACCCCTTCTCTGTGACAGTACCGAAGTGTTACTACCACAGACCAGTCCCAGCTGTCATTCTCTCTTGTACAGAGGAGAAAGTGGAGAAAGAATGAAAGGCAACTTTAGCCAAACAGTCACCATACTGCTAACAAAATGTTTGAAATAGACAAAGGAACAATATCTGTCATCGTGACAATGCGGAGTGACTATGTACTGTGCTATTTGTATGATGATTCAGTGTGTTATTGCCTTGGGTATATAAAGGATAAGGCTCTCCTGCAGGAAAAAATACATATATAATTCTGTATTCTGTATCCACATGTGGATATGGAATGTTCATGTGCTGTAAGTTATCTGGAGATTGTGGAGAGTTGGATGGTATTGTCGAATGAGTAAGGGAATGCATACAAGAATACAAGTTTTTCCCACTTGACTGTTATATTTAGTACATTTGTAGATTTCTGCTTATTCCAAAAAGAGACTGGAATACAATGAATGAGGTTGTGTAGGGTTACATCAATGTAAGCCTCAAATAACTGGCCCAGTTATTGCCAGCTCCAAACATGATTGTTTCATCACAAAAGACCCAAAATACAAATGGTTGTTTGTAACTTTATGTAGATGAATAACCTTTCAAAGCACACAAAAACACAGCCTACTCTTGCTGCCTGTTGAAATAGCAAAGTGTAAGAGCCAAATCCCTAAGCCCTCACACCCAGTTCTACAGAGTTCCAGTCTCTGTGTTAATGTAAAAAAATCAGTACTTTTGTCAGTTTTGTTGGCAATGCCTTGTGATGAAAGAAAAGGCATTTTAAGGACACAAAGTAATCTCTGAACTAAGAGATTTCTCTATGAGATGCTTTTGCATAAGTACTTTTTTGAAAACTGGAAAAAAAAGTCACCATTTTGTGGCAGGTAAAAAAAGGTTCTATAATTAATCACGTTTGGAGTGGTACTAAGGCGATTGCTTTCAGTGTGTTTGCAAGGACCAGATCTTGTAGGCAGATACATAGTGTCAGTAGTACCAAGGGATAAACCAAGCAGAATATGGCACAAAAAAATCCTGCTAGTAACCTGTTTTCCCTTATTTTAGTCTAGTCCCTTCCTTTTTTAAGTCTGTTGCTGTTAGAATAGTGTTTATAGTAAGCTTGACTGCTTTTCACAAAGTTAAAGAGTGTGTTTTGATTTCTATGAAGCAGATATAATGAAGTTGGCTTGATAAAGCCCCATTGGTATCTTCAGGGAACGAGTAGATTAAACAAGTAATTATACCATAAGGTTTTTAGAAGTTAGTAGATTTAAATACATTGTATGAATCTCATCTTAATGTAGCCTTTTGTCTACAGTGCTTCCTGCCAAAAAAACCTCCTGACAGGAAATAAACATTAAAATAATCTTTAATCCCTTGTCTGGTCTATTACCATTAACAATTGATGCACTTTAATTTTGTGGGATTTTAACTACAAAATGGAATGGCTAAGTAGTGATAATTGGGTTTGGAATTATACGGTCATTTATATCAACAGAAATGCAAGTGGCTGGGAGGGTGATTAATTATTTAACATTTCCTGGCTGTGGTTCCTATTATAGAATTTTCTGATATATTCTGCTGTGAACAATTATCACCAAATGAGGATAAACAAATCTGCAATGTGAAGTCTTATTTATAAATTAAATTATATTTAGAAAATGTCTTTCATTTGCATTTTCACTTTCTTCTTGATAGGACTGTCATAATCAGCTTGTTTTCAAGCTTTTCTGCCCTTCTGTTAATTTTTCAGGTTCACATCCTAGATTTTGTGCAAGAAAAACAACACTGCAGATGCCCTTAAAATAATTCCTATTCCAAATAAAGATACAGTTTATACAGTCGTGGTAATGTGTTTGCATGTTCTGTTCCCCTTTCATTCCCTAATAATAGAATTAGTGCATGGCTATGTACTATGATAACGTGGGAGAAGAGTACTGATGCCTCCACTCTTAAATAGGGCTCCCCAGCATTTGAACTCTCATCTCTGGCAGGTTTATCTGTGAGAATTAGTGTTTCCCATTCTGTTACATGGAGTCTGACTGTCACTTTGGTGTATTATGCTCCTGTAGCCTTGATACATGGACAAGCATAAGTTACAATTATTTTTTCTTTTATTTTTCCTACAATATGTTTACAAAAAAAATTCCCTGCATGCTGCTTATCTGACAGCATAACACAAAGTCAGTCTGATTAGTATTTCCCAATTACAATGATAATTCTTCCATCCTTGATTTCCATTAAGAAACCCAAATGACTACAACCTTAGTTTGAAAATGGTTACTAAAAGAGCCTGAGTTTCTTCTTCAAGCAGAACTCCTAACAATCATCTCTGGCAGTCCTGCCCAGAAAATAAAATCCAGTTTACATGCCTCTGTATCAACAAAGAAAGAACTACAAGATGATGGTAATTATTGTTAGTGCAGTGTCTAGATTGTTAGTCACAGATGAGGACCCAGCCATATTAATAAATATGCAAAATAAACAACAAAAAAATATAGCTTAAAATGTGTTAATCAAAAGTCGGAGATAGAGATAGATAAAAAGAACAAGCATATAATGAGATAATATTAATCTATATGGTAGCCCCTGTTGTAGGCATGATTTATTTTTGATGCCAAAGAAAAGATTAGATACCAAAGAAAAGGAGAATTTTAATGTGGATTGTGAAAAGAGATGATGAGATAATATTGCAACTGCTTGTGGGCAGATCTGTAAGCAGAATAAAAGAAAGCATGAAAATGCTTGTTTGAAAATTTAGGAAGTCATCAATGAAAACCATTATCTTCAAGTTGATCAAGGGTGAGCATCAACATGTTGATAGGGAATGAGGATAAACTGGATTGAACTGAAGATTTCTACATGGGCAGATTTAGAATATCAGGCGCAGAAAGGATGGATTTGTCTGAGAAAGTGAATTTTCTAGCAAAGTTGCTCATCATAATGAGTGCAGGAGCAGAGAGAAAATAGGGGAGATACTTCCAACCCAACAAAGGTTGGACCTTTGTCTGGGTGTGTAGGATGAAAGCCTTGCTGTTAAAAGGAAGAATTGGCAGTGAACCAGACAAAGACAGATGGAGAACAGAAATCTGAGCATGGATGAGAAGTAAATTCTGGTAAGCTGGCAATTATGGCAAGCATGGAGGACTGATGGCTGACACTGAAGGAGGTTACAGAAGGAGAGCTGACCAACTACATCCTTAGAAAGACAGATCACACAGCAAGTACAAGTAAAAAAACTTAATTACAATATGAAAGGAACAGGCAAGAATATCTCCAAGATGCGTGAACCACGTCCTTGTTCTTTGCACAGCATCTGTGCAGACTCTGTTAATGCTCCCCGTCTAGTAGGGCTTGGTGGCCTTGAAAGCAGCAGAAACCAGGCTGTCCTGACTGGTTCTGAGAGTACTTCAGCGCTGGAAATCCTATTCTGAGTAATGCTGAACAGCAAGGGAGCTGATGTGGGACCGAAGAACGGACCATTGATTGCCTTGAGAATGAGTCGTCGACTCTCGACATTCTCGAGCAGTTCAGCACTTGCAGCCCCAGCTGCAGCACTGCGGTGCTGAAGGAGAGTTTAGCTATGAACGTTAGCTTGTCTCCCGTCTTTAATTAGAGCAAGATTTGTGCATTAGCCTAGGAAGTCTTCAGCAGCTCGACGTGTGAATGACACACTGGGAAGGAAGCGTAGCAAAGTAGTGTAATAGAAGCTCAGGTGTGTGCTTTCTGCATGAGCTCAGTGTAGTTTCATCGAGATGTGTGGTAGCCCTGGGCCAGATGAAGCAATATGCACGCTTCAGCTGAAAGCATAGGGCTTAGAGAGGTTGTTGAAGCTGGTGACTCGATGTTCAGTGTAGGACTATGAGAGAGCCCTCAGATTAATACTTCCTTTGTTCATGCCAGAAGCAGATGTGCTCATCAACCTTTATAAACTGAACCTAACTCAACAGCCGTGCGTTAAGCATTCACAAACGCTGAATTTTATTTGCTTTTAAAACCTTGGCTAGGTTTCAGAGTCAGCTTTCCTGTATTTTGTTACAGCACAGGTCTTCAGCTCCATTTTTAGTTTTTCTCATGAATTGAAGAAGGAGGATCTGTCAGAAAACTTCAGTCCCATACTTGATTTTTCTTTAGGCACAACAGCACAAGAATAGTGCAATAGTACAATAGCACTGCTGGTTTTGTCATTATAAGTGTCTTGGTCTGAGCCAGTAGAGATAATCTAAGACTCCATTTGTCTTTATTCACCCCCCACACATCTAGTGTTTATCAGGTGATGGTCCATTAGTTAATGTGTCAAACTCAGTGGTATTCGACAGTGTGTATAGCACATTAACATGTTTTTTTTTAGTTCACAGTGGTCTAAACGACCTGAAATCTAATTGTGTAGATTGCTTATATCTTTTGGCACCTACTCCCATTTATAGCAACTGCTATACTTACTGGAGATATGTCCAAGCCTACAAAAAGGTAGTACCTATGAAACTTCTGAAACAGAAGATGAAAGAGTATTAACACTGCATGCAACTAATTAGAACAGATAGCCAGGAAAGTGCATTTCACATTTTCAAATGAATTTCCCTCAGCAGATGCTAATACATATTAGGACATCTGTTTATATATTTTCCTTCAGTCTTCTTTTTTTCTCTTTTTTTTTTTTAACTGCATCTTATTTAAAATACTGTTGTCAGCTGAAATAGTATAGCCTTAAACAATACTACTTGTATATGTAGTTGTGAACTCATGTCTGCTTTTGAGATGTCTTTCTGCATAAGCAGATTTTTGTTTTGTGTAAGTGAAAGATGTATGAAAAGTTGTTTTGCTTCATTTAAATTGGAGCAGGGATGAAAAAGGCAGAAAGGAGTCAGTAGGATAAAATGTGATGCTATCCCCACTAGGTAAAGTTGTCCAATTACGCTTGGTGTCAGAACTTTTTAACATTTGAATGGCTGGGAGGGGATACTAATTTCAACCTTAATGATCGCTGCTTTAGGAGTCAACATCACAACACTTCACTTATAATTTTAGCACATCTGTCAGCCTGTGCTAAAAAGGAGCCCTAGGCTAGTGAGTGACTGAAGATCCTTTTATCCCTAGAGAAGATTATGTATTCCCTTCAAGAGTGGGGAAATAAAAAGGTTATAAATACTCACCTACTTCACTGCTGCCCACATTCACCCTGTTGACAAATAGTGACTTTCACATCCTGCTTTTACGTTCATAAACACAAAAATAAATAAAAACTATGCAACTTCTCATTGTATAACACTTATGGAAGCAGCCCATTTATAATGTCACACGTTCTGTAGCACTGTATAGTCCCTAAGCAGGACTTTTTTTCATTCCAATAGATCACATTGATTTCCTGTATGACTTTATCTGCCTAATACAAAGTGGGATTGAACAGTTATTTGTCTGGATTTAGCCATTCCTTATCAAACATTTATGATTTAGCTGTTGCTACAGCATCATCTTGTAAGGTCTTTCTTATTTTTATCTTTTCAGAAAGGCTATGAAAGTGATAACAGGGCTGCAATAAATCTATCTCTTGAGAATGAAACGTTTTGGGATACTGTGTATGCTGTTGGCTGACAGGGGAGGGAAAGTTGAAAGAGCAGGATAGTCATATGGGTGGGTTGTTTCTAGGATGCTGTGGACGTCTATTAAGAGTGATTGACTTTGGAGGTTTTCAGTCTGTTGAGATCGGAGCTTCCATGCCACGTGCTAGGCTGGTGTTCTTGAGATCAGGACCCAGTAGAAAAGAGAGGTTTGTCTAAGCAGGCCAAATTTATACAGCCATTGAGAGGCCCTAGTTTGAAGACATGACACAGGAAGGTCAGCAGGTTTGCGCCTTCTCTGTTTAGAGAAAAAAAGAAAAAGATATCAGTCTTTTTCTTTCTGTTTCAATATTTTTATTCATCTAGGGAGGAAAAGAGAAAATCTGTGAATAATCTATACTAATACTGACTGTGATTTAATTAAATGGGAGTAGAACAGGACCTCTGCTGTGTTAACTGTTCAAAATTTTGTTTGAAAGAAGAAAACATATTAAAGCTATCCACTTGGTATCCCAAGTGTTTTAATGTTCCTAACCGGAGTGTTTCAACTGAGCGTCTTCCAAATAACCCCATCATGCTAAAGTAATTTATTTTTCATACGTAATGCTTTTCATTCAGGGATTTCAAAATGCTTTACTAAGTGTGTTTTTTAAGTGCCAAACTAAGTGTCATATAAACAGGCTTTATTGCACCTGTTTTGCAGTCAGGTAAATTCAAACAGAGAGAGACAACAGACAGCCTGTGAAATGAGTAAAGGATGGAAGACAGAACCCAAATTCCTCCCTGCTGAGTGGCAGCCCTAAGCACATGCCCCTTTGTTCTAAAACCACAGACTACACATGCTGTGGGTAAGGAAGGAAGACAAAAACCTTTGCAGAAACTATAAAAGTTAATAATTATGTTGTAAAAGCTACTTAACTGATAATGAACGTTTAATGCAGAACAATAAATTTGCATGACACTTAACAAAGAAAATGTTCTTTTTGGTTTTGTCTCTGCTTCCCAAATCTGTTTATAGTTAAATTTTTAACCTGCTCCAGTGAGGCTGTATTCTGTCCTATCTTCTTTTTTATGTCTCTTCACTAGTGCTTTCAATGACCTCTCTGCAAGTTTCTTTATATAGAAACCTGCTATGCTGTCTTGAATGCACAAGGTCAATAATGATTACCCTCTAACTTTGAAGGGCATCCCCCTTCTCAGCTTGCAAAGTCTATCAAGCCACAAAGTCCCAGCATCCCATAACTGTAATTTTGTTTATGAAATGCAGTATTAAGAAAGGTATTTTGATTTCCCAAGCAGTAGAACTTTAATCCAGAAGCCTGCTAAAGTCAAGATACAATAATTTTATTGGTTTTGGTGTAGAAAAGTAGGCTCAACGGTTTGTATTTCATATAAAACAAATCCACATTAATGGAAATATTTATGTCATGTATTTCAGAAGATGGAAACAGCTTTTTCATTTTGAATACATGGGTAGAAAACTAAATTCCTGATATTCAATATCCAAATGATGCAATAAGAGAGCTTATTGTGTTTTATTTCTGAAGCACTGTATCATGATCTGTGCACACTGTAAATGCTTCGAAGACTCAAGCATGGTACGTACAGCAATACTGTTACTACTGTGGACTCTAAAGGATATGACTAATGAAACTACACCTATCTTTTGGAATCAATGGTCCTCTAATAATTATCAATAAACAGCCAGTTAAAAGAAAGTACAGAAAGGCTAGCAATAACAAAAAGATGCTTAAATTCAATTGATACTGTAGCAAGCATTGACTGTGTCATCGCACAGCTTAATAGCTGGAGTCCTGGTTCAATACGATGAACTTGGGAAGGTTTTCTTAATGAAAGAACTGATGCTTTCTGTTCAAGTAGCAGCAATAGCTTCACTTCTTTAATTATCTGCTTTAAAAGTTTACGTGCCACTAATTGCAGTACTATATACAAAGAGCTGCTGTATCGGCTAATATTAGAAAATGAGTTCTCAGAAATAAATGTGAAACAGCAATACTCATTTAAAAAATAAATTACTGCAGATATTTTATTCAATATTAATAAGTACATGCACTGCAATTTATTTTACCTAAGTAGTTCAGAGTTCTGTGCAAGTATACTCTCAGAAAGCTGCTTACTTGTTTTTTAGTGTCCTTTCCATCGGCTAGGCATTTTCAGGATGCTGGAAAAATGATTCCCTCTCTCTCCCCCCAGCCTTTACTATAATAACAGAAAGCTCAGAAAAAGGCATAAGTTGGAAGAAATGTGCATTTGTGTAAATAACTAAACATATATAAATTAGCTTTAAAAGCTGAATTCACTGAACATGAATAGTCACTTAAAGTGTAACTGGAATTGACTGTGTCATGTATCAGCCTAATAGCTGGAGCGTCGGTTCAATACAATGAACTTGGGAAGGTTTTCTTAATGAAAGAACTGACGTTTTCTGTGCAGTGGTTGCATTCATCAGACCACATCGTGTTCATTACGCTACAAAGGACTGCCAATGTGAATTGTTAGAATCATCTATTAGGTAAACCGGATGGGGACAGAAGATAGTGGAGGAATGAGAGGCTTCACTACCTCTACAGGCTGTCGCAGTCAGCCCGCTTTGATGACCTTTCACCGGTGCATTAGCATCTATTCACTGAGAGATCCCAAGTTCATGCCCTAATTCTGCTAACCAAAACTGGCAAGGAGCCAGTGGTAGGTGCATTCATCCTGCTATCTGATGTTACAGACTAACTGTATACTCTGTAGGGCCACAATCTTTAATTTGTTTTGCTTAAATACTGTGAAGTTATTGAAAAATGGACACTCTTTAGTCATGCTAATTAGACTCTAAAACCCACCCTGGTTTGTGGTGCTAATTTGGAGAGGTGCCACATACTGGGGTTGATTTCTTCAGAGAGAAGATGAGCGCTGTGCCATTGGGAAATGGGAAAAAGCAGACATGCTGATTGGCAAGGTCGACACCGGAAGGCCCAACGCTGACTCAGGAGCAGGCACGTTAATTCAGTGGGGATTTACATCCACTCTGTCCCTTGCTTACCTAATAGGAGCATTGTTAGGCTGCTTCATAGGGAGCTTAGTGCTTGAAAAGAGAGATTTCATAGTAAAGATAAAAGTTTTGCCTCAATTCTCCTAACATCCAGTTATTAAGAAGCGTGTCTGCTCTATGAGGCAGCACACTACAAAAGCATTCCCAGTTCACAGACAGGGGCTGTGTTAAAGCACATAACAGATTTAATTCTTTCCCATGGATGTTTATAGTAGATGTATTGCTGTAATGCACTGTTTTTCTCCCCACTTGCAGTGTTCAAGGGGAAGGTATGTGAGGGTTACTAGCCTAAAAGTCCATATCTCAAGGTCACTCCCCTAACCTTATTTCCCATGTTTAAATGTATTTATATAGATAGGTAAAATATGGTAGCTGCTGCCACATAACCTTGTTTCGCTTGCTGACATCTCCAGTAGATGGAATTGAATCTAAAGCTGTTATTTGAGATGCGTGTGTCTGCCGTGCTGCTGGTGGCAGTCCACCATGCTCCCTTCCCAAGCAGAGGTGTCAGCTCTTTTCCATCACCTCCTACAGTTGCCACCACTGATACCTGAAAGACATGCGAGGTGTAGGAAAGGAAAAGCACTTCTTAGGTGCTGGAACTCGCAGAGAATTTTGTGTCCAGCAAAAATTATTTCAGCTTGTTAAAGTTTTTTTTTTAAGCTTGTTGAAAATGCTGTGAGTTCATTACAGAATCTATGCTCTTTTATTTCTGTTCCTTGATGGACTGTATTTAGTGTATCAGTGACAAGTGTGATGTATTTCTATGGTAACCTCAATACCATACAAGGATTTCAGAGCACTTTGCTGACATGAACCAATGAAGATTCACAACTTGCAAGTGCAATATGATGAAGACATGTCTTTGTTGATGTAAAACAGAACCTAAAGACTTCTCTTTGTTTTACTTGCCTCTTCTTTTTTTTTTTCTTTTCTTTCAAAATTACCTAGTTAGAGAAAGATTTCAATTGGAGTCAAATAGAATTGTCAGGATTTGGTCCCATGTACTCTTTGCCAAAAGATTGAGGCTTTTGCAGATGTATCCTTGAGAAGTTTCACTTGGCAGAGAAAAAAAATGACCTGCATATGCTCTTGTACTTTGGGAAACTGGGTAGCATTACAATTTTGAGAAGTCAGATTTTGCTGTGCTGCACTGAGACCTGTGAGGCACATACCCTGGACTGAGTGTATCTGTTTCTTGGCTCCATAGTGTGGGAGATGTGAAATAGTGTCTCCCACTGTCACTCACTGTCCCAAAGAGGCAGCAGAAGGCACCAGGGTTGCTGGAAATTGTGAAGATAGTTCCCTTGCATGGAAGGAAAAGCTTCATTGGAAGTTTAGGATAAGGTAGGAAGCAAAAGGTTTAAAGAAGAAAAAGGCATTTGCCTGATGTGCGCCGCACATGCAATTAGCCAAGATAGTCGACAAGAAAGTAGAGAAGAGCCTAAAGGCTTGTTTGCAAAAGCAGGTGACATCAGAACTATGGTTGAGGACAAATTTAATTCTTACTGATGTATTTGAACAACATGTATCCCACTCTGAAGATGTCCCTGATGTGATAGCTGAGTTCAAGTAAAGGGAATAAAGAAGAAACCATTCAGCATAACTGTGATCACCCAAAGTCCCTGGCTCAGTCTGCACTCCAATATTGGCCTGGCCCCACTTATGGGAGCAAAGAGTAGCAATGGTTACTCTTTGTAGTAAAGATTTGCAAGACAAAGCAAAGCTATTTTGGGTAAATCTTTTTGGAGATCCACTATAACACAGGAGGAAATCAGTCATTTGCCCCAGATATTTCACTGCTGAAAGTCCATCATAACACAGCTCTCACTATGTTATCTGCTGTCCTCTCAGTGCGCAGTGTGCACACAGGTGACTACAGCTAACAGTCTATGAATTGTTACTTGGTACATTTCAAATATCCACAAAAATTACCATCTTTTTTTTTTATTAGGCTGAAGATTAAGATGTAGTTTCCTCATTAAAGAAAAATGTCCTGTTTTAAACATAGAGCTTCCCAAAACTGTATTTGGTTTAATGTTTATGAAGAGATATTTGAAGACATAATACCAGCCTATTAAAGATTTTCTGCTTCTTGAAGCACAGAGGTTGATCCTCCATTACACTAAGGCTTATTAATGCCACCCTGCGGGAGTTTTAAAGGGCTCTTGAAGAGTTTGTGCTCAGAAAGTGGAGAGGAGCCACAGGCCTGTGTTCCCTGTGACTTTGCTTGGAAACTTCATTCAGGCTCCCTATGAAATACTTTTTTAAATATATTGGAAGTCCTGATGCACAGAGATCTCTGCCACATGATCCCTACTCCATACCTATAACAGGTTTAGGAGGCAGCAGAGTCGCAACACCACCCTATAAAATGCAAGGGCACTTTTTTGGCTGTACACTGGCTCCTCTAAGAAGGAAGCAGGTGGAAGGAAGTGTGTCTTAATCCCATTTTGCTTTGGGTTTGTTTCTGTTTTCAGTCTTGCACTTTGCTAGAAGCTGAAACCATCCTGGAGCAGACTTGAAGCTGCTTTAAATGACTGGAGAGGCCATGCTGGCCTCATGAATGTGGCAGTGCAGGTGACTTACATCTGCCAAGTTAACTAGCAGGCTTTGGCTGTTGTCTTTATAAGTGCTGTGTGTGCTTTATAATAAGTACTGTTCTTCATCTTTCAGTAGAAATTATTGTTTACTTTGTCTCTTTGTTACCTCCTGAAATCTAGTGTGGTTTAAAGTAATTCTTGCTCAAAATCTCTGCTCCAGATCCATGGGAGGAGGTTCAAAATCTAAGATATAAATATAGTTTTAAACAACGAGAAGCTCCAGGTAGCTTAGGACATTCCTACATAACAATCCTGTCTTTCCTCTGCCCTATTTTGTAGGTGTGTTTAGGTGTGTTGAAGAAGAGGGTGTTCAAGGCAAAGATTTGCTAGTACTTGTAAGCTGAATATGTTTACCTTGAATAAATACTGTAAATCATCCTTCCTGGGAATGAGTTTGTGTGGGAAGTGAAGAGGGCTGGGTTGTTTTCTTACTTTTCAAAAAGTGGATGGCAATTATTTTATTATGGGGTTTCAGCAGGAAAATAACAATTCTGTGGAATGGTTTATTTTTCTGTGGAGCAAAGGTGTTGTCTGTTGCTATTTTCCTCTTAATTAGAGAGTCATTTTTTTTTGTCTGTCAAGGTCCCCTAGAACTTGGCATAGTCGGTCTTATGTGTCTGTGACGAAATCAAAACAAGTAGGTAGAGGGCAAGTCTGTCACAACAAGTAAGAAGCAGATGAAGCCTAAATATAAGAATAATTAGCGTGCTTGGACTGCAGGGAAGCAGGGAAGAAGAAGCTTTGTGTCAGGTATGATGCCTGTACTCTGCTCCTCCACACTCCCCTGTGCTGTGCTCCTGATGCAATTCAAATAGGCTTGTAATTATACTGAATGTTGTCTACTAATTCCATATCCGTGTAGTGGAAGTTATTTGGTGCTTTTAGGTATTGTCAAGATCTCCATTTTTTTAATGGAAATGTAAGATTCACTAAACTGTGAATGAAGAAAAAGTGCTTTCCCCTTTCCTTGTGTACACGAAGCTGCTTCTTATAGGGGCAGCTCTAGAACAGAGCAGCTCCGCCAAAGTCCATTCACAAAACACAAAGCAATGCTGCTGCAGAAGTTCTTGTTAATATTGCATAGTGGTGTTGCCTATTGCAAGTAGCAAGTGTATTCCAGAAGATGACCGGAATCAGAATAGCTTTAAGGCAAAGAACTGTGTTTGTATGGGTGATCTACACACCTGCACTAGGATGCGCATGTGGATAAGGGCCCACTGGTAGAAAATATTTAATTACCCAGTAGCTGTCAGATCATCTGTAATTGAATCAACTCTGCTTGCATAAGAAAATCTTCATGTTCTCAAATTGAAATCACTTAAGTAAAATGATTTTGTGGTGTTTAAAAAGCAACAGAAAAAAATTCACTAAAGACCATTAAGCGGCCTCAAGCCCCACGTTTCAGTGTTCATCATTTGTACCGATTATGGTGTGACAGCTCTTGAGTTTCCAATGATAACAGCCATCTGACTTGATCTGAGTTCAATGGATTTTCACTAAAATAGAATCATCGCCTTTGTGATGGATAGAAAAAGTAAAGCAATACATCCTGATAAATGCTCCGGCTTTTTTTCCCCTTCCCTTACTGTGACCTTGTACAATCCATAAGTGAGCAAAGCTGAGCCCTGGCCACTGCTGCAACGCATCAGGACTTTGAAATTTAAGTAGCTCTGAAACCCATCAATGGGGTGAAGGGAGAATGGCCTGAGAAAGCGATGGATCATGCTTAGAGGGCTCACAGGGAAACAGGGTAAGCTGAAGGTCAATACGCAGACATGTCCTGAAGGAACGGCTCAGACACTCATTCACATTCACATCTCAAAGCCACTGCTGCTGTAGCACTGCGAGGAGAGATCAGTAGGAGAGTAAAATAAAACAAGAATTTCAGAGAATATAATTTCTTCGCAGAAGTGAATGGCAGAAGGGTAGAGTGTAAAATAGCCATAACTTACAGTCTTGGTGCCCTAATCATCTCATCCCAGTAGCAGGAAGCATAGCACCTTGGAAACACATTCTTCTCATTACACCCCAGTTGTTTTTCCAGTTGTTCAGTTCTAGTAATTGTGAGGAGCATTTAACATTTTTAATATGTCATTGATCATTTGTAACACATTATTCAGCACGACATGAAAGTGAGCTCAAGTAGAAGGGATGCAGGCTGAATCCACACACATGCAGAAAAGTAATTAAAGGCTTTTACACTTTGTGCTTTGTATGCCTGTGTGGGTATGAACCTGTACAAAACTTTGACACAAGTTTATGTTCAGGTCCTGATTTCTTTGGGGTTCTGTTGAGAAAAAAGTTTGGTGCCAGGTGCAGTCTGGCCTGGCTGTAGAAAACTTAAAAAAAGAGGGGGAGAAAAAGGGGAAAAAAAATTCCTAAAATAAAATTAGTACACAAATTTGAACCCACAGTTACCATGCCTAAAGCAGAAATTGCCGAACAAGTCAAGAGGCTTATTAGCATTTTATGTAAATCAGTTATTACTGTTCTCCACTTCCTTAATTATCCATGTTATTTCAATACAACCCTTTCTTTGATGTCCCAATTCTATATTTAAATAGTGCAAGATTTCTATCATATCCTCCCGCTGAGGTTTGTTCCATGCAAAAAACATGCCAAGAGCAGCTATTTTAGAGACTACTGGGAAATGTTTAATTGGTTAATCCCATTTGAGTTATGAGGGAGTATTGCCACGTACAGAAAACAGAAACATGTAAAGTACTGGCTAGGAGAAGTTTACTAAAACCTGCAAGACTTCCCCTGAAATTTAGCCCTGAAGATGTTTTGTTTCCTAGATACCCACTGGGAAATGATTCAAAGGAAAATCCTTCATACTTCTTTGAAATTCACTAAATGATTGATTCATACTAGAAATATTTTTGAATTAAAATGCAAAGTCATTTTTTTTGTTTGTTCTTGCAGTGGAGAAAGAGTCTCTCTTTATAGTTGACCTAGCACTACAGTGACAGAACAGCCAAAAGCCTGCCAGACTTAAACAATATCTTACTGTTACCTATTATTGCAACCCAATGAGTTCCCCTCAGATTCCGAGGTTGTAAAGTGATCTACATTGTCTGTGTGAGGATTCATTCCGAGGGAGAAGTGGACATGCTGTCCACTTAGGATCAGTTCTGCCCAAAGGGGTGCTTTAAAAAAAAGAAATCTGACATTTCTGTACAGCTTCCAGTTTCCAGCTTTGGACTGGAAAGACTTCAGAGCAAAGTGCTGGCAGATATTTCTTTCCCTATTTAAAACATTTGATAGTTTCTACCCTTAAAAAAACACCAACACCACCCAAAAAAAAAAAAAAAAAAAAAAGAAAACAAACAGCCAAACTTATTTGGAAAGAGTGTGAGAGGTTTTGCACAAGCAATGAAGAAAACTTAATTTGGCTATAAACTGAAGAAATAGAATTCTTCAGCAAGATCAAATATAGGAGTTCATCTTCATAGGTGTAAAATTACACACTTTTGTCTTTATTTTTTTCTTGAATTCGGTTTAAGGAACAGAATTAAGCATTTGCTGACAATGTATCAGATCGTGCAGTGACTGAGAGAAGTTCAAGGAAAGGGAATTTATTTATGTGAAGCTTGGTAAATAAGAGAGAAATTAGTTGATTAAAAATAGAAGTGAACTCCTGTGTTCTGTAAATTTTTACAATTCTTTTACTACTGATTCCCAAACTAAGGTGTGGATTGTCCAGCTGAGGCAGTTTGGTCAGAAGCTTTTGCATATTCACAATTCATGTAAACAGATGTCTTCCTCTTACAGAAATAGGTTACCTTATTAAAAAATCTACACTAGAGCTGTGGATTGCTGAGTTTCCATCACTGGGAAGTACATTGTTCCAACTCTGAAATTATACAGTCTAAAATCATCATCATGTATTTTCATCAGGATGAAATATCGGGAGCTCTGCTTAGTGCAAGGTTTTATTAATGATGTGCTGTCAGAAGCTGGATGCTCTGCATATTTGCATATTAAACAGCTGAGTGAAGAAACATTCCTTTTATTGCTGCAGGGAATAAATCAGTTTAAAGCAAGTTCTCATCATTTATACTCCTTTCAGCTAAGTCTTCTTTTATTGAAATAAATTGTTGAAGTGCTTTGCTCATTCTTTGAATACTGATGAAATTTACCTTGATAGGGCTTCAGGAAAAATAACATTTTCTTAAAGGTGCAGTGTTGTTCTTTATCTAAACACAGCCTAACTTTTAGAAATTGGTGGTAAGAAATTTTGTGCAGCTCCAGCCACACACAATCTCTTAGCTATAGCCTTTCTGTAGGTATTTCAAGATACTGTGGTAATTCTTGTTGTGCTGTCCAGCCAGAAATCTTCTATACGTGACCTTTACCAAACACATAGCACAGCTACACTCTCTGTTTTACGTGCATTCATTAGTTGCTGCTTTGAGAACGGGGCCTTACTGCTGCCTCACATCTGTGCATTGCAGATGAACATCACCTTCTCTTGTCTGTGTGCTGTCTGATGGTGGCAGCCTGAGTTTAGAAGTGCGATGTCTGGAAGAACTAGAACAAAGTTAGTAAGAAAAAAAGTTTGTGTTTTCTTTCCTGTTCTTTCATCATGCTTGAAATGAAGCATACAGACGAGCCATGAAACCCTGATTTCCCCAAATTTATGTAACTAAATGATTTTGAAAACATACTTTGTTAAAAGATGCTAAAGAAAAGTTTTATAGTCTGTCAGTTTTTCCAGACATGAGCTAGAAGAGAGCAAGAGAAGAAAAGTTATTTAAAATTGAGTGGATGGAGTTTGGACTTTGATTTAATGCTGCTGTATTACATTGGGTAGCTCAATAAGCAGCAAACTAGTCAAAGAAACTATCAGTGGAAAAATATATTCCTTGTATTTCTATCTTTTGTTTAAAAATTATTTTACAGTAGTAGTCACTATATGCCTTCCTGATGTCACATAAACTATTGCAAAATATAAATCACAAGCGACAGGAGCTTCTTGTTTTTAAGTGGAAAACGTGCATTTAATAACATGAAAATAATGTCAAAACATCCTTTCCTAGATGGTTGCCAAGTGAACTGTTGCTTTTCATTTATGTTTTACTTTTGGAGGCTGGGCTTTGCAGGAATATTTTCAGATGCTTAGAAAAATAGTGAGACATTGCAGCTGTAGTTTATTTTAATTGGACAGCACTAAGTGAGCTGACTTTATGATAAACAGTGCAGCCAGAGGCTAGTGACTGCTCTTCCACTTTAAAGATTGTAGGGAAAATAAAATCCTTCAAGCTAAAGTCATAAAGAACCAAGCTGGAGTTACTTTTGGAACATATGTCTGTGTTTGTCTCAGCATGTGTTATTAGGGATACCTGATCTTAAAGGTGTAATATCCTACAAAGCACATTTTGCCTTGCCACTGAACCCTGCTGGCTGTCAAAATCTTGCTATTAATGAGATTTTGGTTTATTTCAATTATTTAGATTGTCATTATGAATGAATAGTTATAATATTTTATGTGTAGTGTCAGAGAATTCTCAAATGCAGCGTGTGATCCTGCAATTGGAAATCTTGATAATACTTCTTACCTCTTCAAAGATTTATCTACTAATGTTCTGATGTGTTATCCCTGTAAAAGGCTGCCATACCTTTGATTTCTTTATTACTATTCAAAAATATGAGAGAGCTTTACTTAATGTAAAGTGCTTTTTTTTTTCCTGCTATATGTGATTTTTTTTTTTTTCCCTGTGATGGAATAGTAAATCTGACATAAATTCAGTTGCTGACATTTGGATGTTTATAAGGATGATTTGGTTTAGTGGTTAGACCTATTGTATTTCACAGGAGTGTTGTCAGGCTTAATTAATTATGCTGCAGCAATATGCAGTGCAGATTTTTGTGCCAGGATCTTCACAGTAGTTCACAGGGAACTTAAAAGTACAGGATGACTGTTGCCAGACTGGCTGATTTTGCCTTTGTCACGCTGCAGAAATCTTTAACCAGTATCTGTTCTTTGCTGTTTGCAAGAGGATATGTATCTTTTTGTAGCTGAGAAGAAGGGGAACTGAACAACTGCTATTGACTCAAGTGCTGTAAGCAACATTGCAAGTGAAATCCCATCCCAGTTTGCTTATCATCTGCTGTTCTTGCTTTTAAAGGTGTTCAGATGGAAAATAGGTAATAACTGGTTGTATTTTCTGTTGTTGAAAATGCCATGGTACAGCTTCTTGCCTAACTGCCCCTTGTGAGGTTAAGATAACTTCCCAGAGCATATTCTGACATATTTTTTGTTTCTTTGTTCCTGGAGAAGTTACAAACAGCTCATGATCTGGGACATTTAATACAACCATAGGGGAACTGTTTCAGAGTGTAAGAGACTTCAGTGTTTGAACTTCTTTTCCCCAGATATTCAGCCTGAAGCAGGGTGTAAAATGTAGTAAAAAAGAGTTGATCTGTTTTTGGTGACGAGTCCATACGAAGATGCTTCTGTGGTTTTGAACCACAAACTAAAAAGTATGTTTGTGGATGAGTTAATTTCGGGGGAAACACTGCATTGTGTCGTCGTAATTTCCAAAGACTAGAGAAAGGTGAAAAATAACAAGGTGCAAACTCCTGAAAACGTTTGAGTCAACATCTTTAAAATTGGTGCTTAATTTTGTGTGGCAGGAAAAAATACCTGGATTTATAAAAATATTACTGAAAAAAAGTATTTAAAATTGCCTTGAGAGTCAGGTTGCCCTAGAGGGATTGCCAGCATCTTCATTTCTTCTCCTAGCCACTAGGAGAGTTTCTATAATCTTCTCTCCTCGAGGAGTTTTTCAGGAACAGGGATGTTTGGGATCAAGTATACCAAATAAATCATGCGTCTTAAATATCCTGACCTATGTTGTTTGGGCTTCTTTGTTACTTTCCTATGAGCAATCAGGTTGTTTCAGGACTTTTTATGCACTGAGGACAGATGTCATCTGTGTACCAGCCATGTACTTCTCTATGGCAGTTCCGGGCATGCAGCTCCACTGCAAAATGTAGGGCTTAGAGGGGTGGCAAACGAATCCATCCTGCTAAAAGGTTTAGTTATAGCTGTGTGAAAATTCATCACCTTAATTCTTCCTTTTTTCTTGTTTTTATCCCAGTCTGTTTTACCCATCCTTCTCAATGAGGAGAAAAAAATTGCTTTTAGCCCTGCAGATCTAGCAACTACACTAAATTGCTTTGCTGCCGAGAACTCTGTAGGGAAGGGTGTAGGAGAGGAGGAATTTTGGCTGAAAAAGAAAAGGCTCAGTGTCTTGATTCTAGAAAGCTTTGCCCTGTATAGATTCTGTTTGTTCTAATGGATGTGCACTCCTCTTGATCTAATAATAAGCAGCAAGCCATCTCTAAATCTGTTGTCAGAACTTGCTGCCTTTGTTTACCACCTGAGTGCATGCATATAGGACTCTAGGTGTCCACATCCATTATCTTGTGCTAATCCGTGGTGCTACTTGCCATATACCACAGACACAGATATTGTGGTGAGGTTTGGGTCTCTGAAAGAGTGAACATGAGCAGCAGGACTGCTCTTTGTATATCCTGTGTGATGTACTCTAGGTGATCCTGCTCCAGCAAAAGGCTTGGACTAGATGATCTTTTGAGGTCTTTCCCAACCCCTAATATTTTGGGATGTGTTTTCATTGTATTGAGCAATGAAACTTGATCTTGCCTGAGCTCTCAGAGTGCTAATGCAACAGAAAATAGTCTTCACCCGACCACATATAACGAAACCAAAACAATATGAGAATGATGGGCTGCAGGTTTGCAATACGGAAACATCAGTCTGAAGCTGGTACACAAACTAGCACTCTAGAAATCACTAGAGGCCTCTAAATCTCTATAGTACCCTTGTTAGCAGATGCCTGGGGATTTGGTGTTATTTTAAGACTTTTCCATTTCAGCACTATAAAATAGGCCACAATTTAACTGAAGGTGAAAAACTATTTTTTATATATATATATATATTATTAATATCTGCTTTGTTCCTCAGTTGTTTATACTGTGTGAGAAGATCTTTCTTCTTCCAAAGGGATATGTTTTACTTTGACTTCTCTTGAAGAAGCACAACCATGTATTGATTCTGTACGAGAAAGAAGTTGTGACTGCCATGAGTTAGTTGTAGCGTAAGTGTATATATCTCAATTTACCTTATGGTTCCCAGGTCGATACATCATTTAAACTGACTGGTTTTATTTTCCTTCTTGGCCTTTGATTTCTTATTTAAGTTCTTGAAGGCAGCAATTGAAAGTTCTAACTAAAAAGCATGTGGCAAAGAAAGGAGATCTCCATCAAAAACTAGCTACGATTCATAATTTTTGCAGCTGTTTCATGATGTGAATTATTATAATGAGAATTTTTATCATGCCATTGGTTTAAGCAGAATCCCTCAGTCTGTAAGTTAATTTCTAAGGAGTCACAATTTTTCTCTGCAGACTTTTACCAAAGTGTAACAGACATATGGAGGATGTCCAATCTACTACTAGTACTATACCACTCTCCCAAACCAGCCAAATCTTCATCTTCAGGAGTCTGTATTCCTTTTGGCATGTGTTGTAGAACTGAGCTAGTGCCATAAGGACAAGTAAAATGTATTAGTCTGTGTCATACCTTGAGGAAGACTCCCCTTTTGTGCTATATATTTGAGATGATATATCCTGAGTTTTATCAGCTCTTCCTGTGCCCTTCTCTCCTTAAAGCACACATTTCAAGTCTCTCACTGCTTGCAGATACAGTATGGACTGGATATTATCTTATTTAAGAAATACACCTTTGAAGATACTGCTCTGATATTAAATTAGCTGAGTTTGATTCAGCTAATTTGAGAGTGGAGAAAATAGAGAGAAAATTAATCTAACAAAATACTTGGACTTGACTTTGTAATTCAGTATAGCTTTATTTTTTAGGTTCTATATATCTAATTGTTAGTTAAAAATGTGATGCTGTGAAAATGATAAAGATAGAACCTGAAACAAAGATACTTTAAAATCACATCAGTTTTTTTTCCTTGGAGTTGCTCTTCTGGAACTTCTGGAACAAGAGTTGATAGGAGGCCCAGGCTAAGCACACTCAATCCTCTGGCATTACCAGCTTATTTACCTTTCTGTGGTTGTTTGTTTAATTGAAAATACACAAACTAGCAAACATTCTGGCTTCAATCCATTTACTTAGCTGAAAGAGACTAAGTCTGAACAAACATGTAATTGCAACTATATGGAAGAGTCCATCTGTCTTCAAGGTGAGGTGCTTGGTCAGAGTAACATACTCCTCCTGATGCCAGGGTGCGGTGCAGCCACTCAGTAAGAAGCACAAAGAGAATTTGATGGTTCAGCCTTATCCCAAGGACTTGCTTCCAGTTCTGATCGATTCCACTGAAGAACTCTGTCTGCTATTCCATTAACCATAAGGGTGTGTGTGTATACACATATATGTGTGTGCATACATCTGTCTGTATGTAGACATAACTGTGTGTACATAGTGTTCTGGATAGATTATACACTTCTATATACACAGAGAGGCAGCATATATCTCTCTGGATAAGTGCATAGCTGTTCAACAGTTGTGTAGTTTCTGATAAGCAATAGAATATAGTACAGTGTAGATCTCATTAAATAATGTCCAATTTTCAAGCCAAACCTTAGTGTAGAAATTTTGAGTTGATTCATGGACTTTGCTGGCTAAACATGCAGGACACTGAAGTAAATCCAACATTTTGTGATTGACTCTCACTTCATAAAATATACTAATATAAAAATATGTTGGTGTTTTAGTCCTGATTTGGAAAGGAAGAAAACTTCTGAGTAATTTATTGCTTTTGAGAATCTTGAAAGTGAACTCAGAGGAACAATTACTTCCAGGACCTTTCTTCTTAGCACAAAAAAAAAAAATTCCCTAAGCCTCACTTTGCTGTTCTTGTTCAAGACTCCCCCCAATTCCCCTCCAAATTTTCAGTTAAACCACAAAGCTGATCAGTAAAACTTATTTTACTGTGCCTTAGAAGGAGCAGAAGTTAGTAACCAATTATACCTATATCAGTTTTTATAAATGGGGAAATGTAAGTGATGGTATAACTACTGTATACTTACTCTCTGATGAGACTGAGTGGTATTTAAGCAGATCATTTTCTCACTAGACTCAGCTTTCTTCAAGTATCAGTTCATTCTTTCAGGCATAAGAACTTCAAGAAACCATAAAATCTGTGTAAATTAATGAAACTGTGAACCTGATGCAAGAATATAATGCTTCTATAAAAGTTTTATAGTAAATTGGTTAGACCATTATTGAATCCACTCAGCACAGATGCTGATAGAACACTTCCTTTGGTTGCTAACATATTTGACAATCTAAAGTATATTTATGAGGAAAGAATATTTACCACCCAAACTAAAATATGAGAGGTATGTTGTTACCTGCAGTATATTAGTGAAAACATAGGACTGTAAGTTTGGTGGCTTTTTTGTTTTCTTCAGTGAACCACTGCATCATCTTTCCTAAAATGACGTGCTCTTTGCAAGGCAAACATCAGTGTGAGTGCCTATGGTGCAGGCTATGCCCATGGTAGGAGTTCTACACCAAGTAGGGCTTGTTTCCTCAGGAGCTACACAGGGTGGTAATGGGTTTAACAAATGCCTTTTGGGTTAAGCAGCTGGCTGAAACACACATTTTGAGTTAACAGAAGGTACCAAATTTAGCTTTGAAACACTCAGAGGGAGTAATAGTTGCTGCTCACAGTCTCCATTCTGGTGATCTGCTCTTTCTGTACCCAGTAGCAGAGACTGGATACCCACATGAATATGCTGATAGTGCATTATTTTGGAAAGAAAACAACTCTCTGTGACAAGGTGTTTGTAGTCTTGATTTAAAAGAAATTTATTAAGCTAACTACAGTCTGCATTCTCTTAATCAATGCAGGATTGTAGAAGCTATATCTTTTAAAGCCATAGGTGTGTGTTCTCCAGAATGACACATGGAACACAATGTTCTTTACATAATAATAGGGAAGGGAAAAAAAATTCAGTAGTTGATGGGTCAGTAATTGAAGAAGAAGAAGAGAGGAGTGCATCACCACTTTTTTACGTCTGAGTATTATTTTTTTCCTGTTCTGTTGCCTTTTCTTAGAGAGGAAGAAGATAAAGAAAGTGATTTTTCACTTAGCAGCCGATGAGTCCCTGGAGTTGTATGTCAAAAGGGCATCAGAGATGATTCAAAAAATGATGATGTCCATTTAAGATGATTCTTAAAAGAAAGAAAAGAAGGTTTTAAAGCACTGCTACATATATCAAACTATAACTCAATTCTGAATTAAAGAGAAGCTTCTCTTTTAGCAGTATATTCCATAAATGTTTCTTTTCTGTTCCTTCGATCACTGCCAAAATGTTGACTGGTGGTGTGCTCCAGATGGCAAGCACTGGACATTTAGGCTGAGGAAACACTTTCAGTCAAAGAAATAATTTGTGTCAATAGCAAAGGATACTTTTTTAATTATGATTTTGAGATATTTGATTCCCTCATCGTGTATCTCAGTTCCTTTATAATTTAATTTTTTACTACTTGGGAAATACTGCAGTTCCTTACTGACACAGCATCTGTAACAATGTTGTTTTCTGGTAATTCCCTTTACCTTTGTGAATCTTCTGTGTGATTTTCCTGCAGCCATCCAATGCCCTGTTTCACAGCCTTTACTGTGGGAGTAAAACACTTTGCCTAGACTCTGTTTTTAATGTTGCTGTTATATTACTCTTTCTCCATTCTGTCATTCACTTTTCCCCATTTGTGTCTGCTTTACCCAATGTTTTCCAAGGCTTTCTTCTACCACTTGAGAAAGTTTTTCACCTAAAGGCTTGTTTCTTTAGCAAGTACTTTCTTTGCTTCAGTATCTTACAGCTTAAGTATCTATGATTTTGTGTGTGTCTTATTTAAAGGCACCGTCGGTGTTTGCTTTTCAGAGATACTGTTTTTTCAAAGGCTGAAGTGTTAAGTTTTGACACAAAACTCAGCAAATGAAAAGCCCCAGAAATACCTAAAATTAAGAATAGCTGAAGAAAAGCTGCAGTTTTTGTGAAAAGGAGTCAGAAGGACCGTTTTTAATAACTTTAAAACAAAGAAGATTCAAACTGCTGCTTGAAATAAGTTGCCTTTTTTCTGTCTTACATTTCATGTAACTTGTGCTTTGGAACAAAGCATAAAATCAGAGTGTAGTCTTACAAGCCTAATATACCTCATGCATGTGAGGTAAGTCCACATGAGACTTCAAAAATGGTACAGAAATGTTAAATAAATATCCCCTTTTTTAGGCACGTAATTGGCCCACATAATTTTTGCCATGATGGCTTGAACTGAGAGACTACTTTAAAAAAAGTAGAAAAATCCAACACTTTGAGTTGGATATGCTCAAAGATAAATAGGGCTGTTGAAAAAGATGCTTACATACTTAGACATTTAAGTGCAAGAAGCCACACTTGAGCTTTTAGCATACATGTAGGTCTAAACTGTGAAAATGTAAAAGCAAAGGTTATGATTCATGGAGCAGCCTTTTTTTTTTTTTTTATCATACCAACCCTTTATTAGAATATGAAGTACATGAGCTTGTTCCAGGTATTCCCTTTGAACTTGATTTAAACCACTGGTAGCTCTCTAGCGCTAGGAGCTGTGCTATTTTGCCATGTATCATACCCCTCTGCTTGTTATTCCTAAATTGCTCGCTTATACCTTGTGATGGGTCCTTCAGTTTCTCATAAATTAATAAGGCATCTGTGGATATTTGCAAGCAGGTTTTAGAGCTCTGAATCTGTTCCAATACAGAGACTGTAAAAGGGAAAAAAAAAAAAAAAAAAGAAAGGAAGGTGGGAGAGCAGCTGAAGCAAGATTTCTTTTCCTTAGAATGCTCTTCCAGTATGAAGCAAAATATTATTAATCTAGAC
This sequence comes from Tricholaema leucomelas, assembly GCA_013400475.1. Taxonomy (NCBI): domain Eukaryota; kingdom Metazoa; phylum Chordata; class Aves; order Piciformes; family Lybiidae; genus Tricholaema lacrymosa; species Tricholaema leucomelas. The sequence goes on along the minus strand of WAAF01016144.1, from coordinate 2,463,332 downwards.
TGCCTGCTACTTTCATTTACCATGTAGCTGCTCATGGGATTACAGGCACAAAGGTTTCATAAATTTCAAATGAAATATGAACATTTGTTGTCAAAATACTGTTAAGCTATAAAAGCTCTGCTAGTAGTCGTCCTGCTCTTTTATTGTAACATTTATATCCATGGGCGTTAGTGTGTTCTTGGGTCTGAAGGGGAATTTTTTCCACCTCTGTATTTTTTTTTCCACCTGATTTTCATCCAGGTGGCAGATAACAAGGCAGGGGATTGGAAAAGACATACTCCTCCTTATTTTTCAGACTATGGCAGATTCTTTCTGCAATTATGTGGCATTGCAAAGACCTTATCTGAGTAAGCATAGCACCTTAGATGCAATTTAGCATTAGAGGCAGGCACGTGGTGTTTTTTTCAAAAGGGAAGTGTAGCAATGTGGCTGTCTTCTCCGCTTCTTTTCTCTCTTTTGGGTAGTATTCAGCCTAGTGGTGCTGTTTGACATAGCACTTGTCATACAGGCGTGGGAGAAATAAAAGATCCAAAGATAGGGGACACTGGTATGTGTGCTGTTTAATGTATGGGTGTTTAGAGTCATGCAGCTATGGCACGAAAGCTTTTACCTATGTGAGCAAAACCTGTCCAACTTAATAGTCAATAGGATTCTTTATGGGAGTGATAATGTGCATAAATTGTGGTGTTCAGCTCTACCTGAAATTACAGAGAGCGCTTTCAATGTACAGATATTTACAGAAATGTTTAATGAGTCTGTTGAGAGATCCAAATACAGAAGTTTCAGCTTTTAGATATCCAAATTAGAAATTTTTTTGTTCATAATGTAGCATTAAAAATAGGTTAAAGGATCCGGATTCTACTTTAACACATTCCGTTTGCAGTGCTATAATCAATACAGTTTGCTTGGAATTTCTATTAGAAGATATGTATAGGATGCTAAAATAGTTATTCATTCTTTGTCCAAGCTATAGGGAAGGTTTCTATACTGTGAAAAAACGATTATGACATGTTAAAACTGTGTAATAGTAAGCAGACACTTTTCAGTGCTGATGGGTGAATTCTGGAAATGCTCTATTTATTTTCCCTCTATTGACTAGTTGCATTCAGGCAAGACTGCCAGTGCATTGACTTGGAAAACAACTGAGACTGAACAATTTCAAACCATTGACATTATACTGCTTCATTTGTGAACTGCATTGCTTCTGCATGCACCAGTTACTTTTTTATGGAGTGCTTGCATGTTTAGGAAGCTTTCAAAAAGGGAGAGACATAAGCTAGCTTAGAAAGAAAGCTGTCCATTTTATCAATTTTATGTTTGTAAGACCTCAGAATAAAAAGGACTGGCAATTAAAAAAAAAAATAAAACTATGTAGCAATTCACAGATCTGCTCCACAGGCATTTTGATGGGAAGAAAAGCAAAAGTTTATGCTTTTAAAATTTCTCCACAGAGAATATTTCCAGCTCTTGAAACAATATAATTTCCAGCTGCTACCTTCGCTGCAACTTTTACAAAGTGTTTTGTAGCATAATTGTACAGAAAAGTGGATGAGAAATTAATTTGTGTCTGAGATTTAATTTGTGCCTGTGACTCTCTCTCCATCACGTCCATCAAGCTTCTTTGTTACCAATTCACATCACTTCTTCCTAGCATCGTTTTTGCGATACCAGTGTTGTCTTTGTCTGGGAAAAGGCTGTTACTGTGAGGAGGGCCAGTATTTGCTTCCATTGAGGCCTGAAATAGGACTGCACACTGCTGATTCTGGATTGCCATATAAAGAGCAGAACGTCAGGGCTGTGTCCTGCACACAAAACGGAGCCAGGATGTGAGCAGTCCTGGTTACAGCTGTGCTGAGAACTTAGTCCCTGGGAGCTTAGTCCCTTGTGTGGCTGTATATAAACTCATGATGGGTTAGTCAAAGTGACCAGTCTCTAAGTGATGCTGCTTGATGTTTATTCATAATTATTCCCGTATCTGATCTGTTGACTAAGCATGGAGGGAAAAAAAAACCCCAAACCTCGGGGAGCCTGTGGCCTTTGAGATCTCTGCTAAGACCCGCCCTTTCCTAGAGAAGCAATGCAGTCAAACCAGTTGTGCAAAGGGACAGAAAATACTGCTCTCTTTCTTCAAAGTTGTGCCACAGCAGTAGAATTGCTGACTGCTAAAGCTACTCATCTCTGTGCCCGTCCTGTGCCCACAGTGTCTCCTGCTCCTCTCAGTGATTTGTTGTAGGTGTTGAAGTTCATAATATAGGAAATGATTCTGCCCATCTTCTGCCTATGATGGTGCATAAGAGCACATCGCACTCTCCTGGCTGCAGCACTTGTCTCCTGCTATGCAGAATAAAATGCAGTGCTGGGTGGAAAAGACTGGACTGTGTCTTTTTGTGGCCCAGCAGACAATGTGATTCCCTACATATCTGAGGGAGATTCTTGCTGTGTAAAAACAATCTCTTCTATTCACCCTCTTAAGAGAAGACATGTTTTTACTACAGCAGTGATTTTACACCCTAAGTACTTAACTGACTGCTTACACTGTATAGATATTTTGCATTCTGCTGTATGAATGCATAATTCTAAAGCTTGATTTTCATCATAGAATGTGAACTATTAGGTTATTACCCATTAAAAAAAAAAATCCAGGTGTCTTTAAATGACAGACTGTGAACTTGCATCCCTGTGTAGAGGTTAAACTTACTGCCTCTGTCCAGAAAAGAGAACACTGCCCACCTGATCCAAATGGAAACTAGTGGTCTAATGATTGTGGTTCCAGTTGCACAGACTTTTCACTTCACTGTGACACACAGAAAATTTTAAACTTGGTGTAGAGACTGATATTCTGCAGATTTGCTTTTCATTTCAGTCACAGGCTCTCCTTTCCTGCAGAAAGAAATGTGGGCACAGGAGCATAAAGGACACTGTGATGTACTTTTCTAGGCTCACAACTTTGCAAAACTGAGGGCCCAGGGTTTGCAGGGTGAGATATTGGTGCTTCACATGTACTTCTTACACTAAGATTCATTCATGTTTTGTTGAGGGCATTGTGGTTTTGCAGTCAAAAGTTGTGGCTTTCTGTCAGGAAGCTTCCTTAAGCTCATCAACTGCATTTCAATATTTCAATGTTGCTGTCCTGGAAGGCTAATAGGCCTACTAGATGTCCTGACTTGCCCCACCCTTCTGCTGATGGGAGAAGCAAGGGCGGGAGGAAAACAAAGGCTTGGGCATTTATGTCCCATCTCAAAGTGATAAACAGGTACCCACAGGTGTTTAGGTACTCGATGGTGTCTTGCCCAAATAAAGGTGAGCAAGCCCTGGTTTCACCTAATATGGTCAGTTTTGCAAATGCCATTTTGATTGGTGAATCTCTGTGGTCAAAGGAGCCACTACACTCGGGCAAGTAATAGAAATGGAACTAAGCTGCAAGCAGTTGTGCTGCTTCTGCCTCACTGCTCTGCCTCAGTGCATGCTGCATCTTCCTTGATGCCTCTGCCTCACTGCTCTTGGAGAATGCCTTCTGCTCTGCTTTGTGCTTCAGGCCAGCTTAGCCCTGATGTTCTGGGCTTGAGCTACCTGGAAACTTAAGTGCCTCAGGTTTCCCAGGAGAAGGTCATTTAAATGTCTCACGACATGGCAAGAAGTGCCACCGACATGGTGCTCTGTGCACATCTGCAAGAGATCCTGCCTGCACCTGATTTATTGGTAGAATCATAGAATCAACCAGGTTGGAAGAGACCTCCAAGATCATCCAGTCCAACCTAGCACCCAGCCCTATCCAGTCACCTAGACCATGGCACTAAATGCCTCATCCAGTCTTTTCTTGAACACCACCAGGGACAGTGACTCCACCACCTCCCTGCGCAGCCCATTCCAATGCCAATCACTCTCTCTGCCAACAACTTCCTCCTAACATCCAGCCTATACTTCCCCTGGCACAACCTGAGACTGTGTCCCCTTGTACTATTGCTGGTTGCCTGGGAGAAGAGACCAACCCCCACCTGGCTACAATGTCCCTTCAGGTAGTTGTAGACAGCAATGAGGTCACCCCTGAGCCTCCTCTTCTCCAGGCTGCACACCCCCTGCTCCCTCAGCTTCTCCTCATAGGGTCTTCTGCAAACCTCCATGCTAAGAGGAACCAGGATTAGGTCAGAGATCGTCTGCCTCTTTCTCAGCACCCCGGGAAGATCTAGAAGCCTTTCAATGGCTGAGCAGTTCCAACACTGCCACAAAAGAGCCAGGGACTATCTTGAAATTTCTACTCTACCACAGTGAGTAGAACAGACTTTCCCTAGGGCTCCAGGTTACCTATTTGTGAGGCAAAGCCACATTGTGGCTAAGCTTTTCCAAATTTTCTGATTCCCCTAAATGAATGAATTGCCCATAAGCATCCTTGTGAAGATTTTTCCCAACTGAATTAGAACCCAGATGTAACTATTTTGTATATAGTTGTGGGCAGGGTTTTCTGGAAATAAAATTAGCTATGTGTTTTATAATTCCTGCCTTGATAATTGCCCCAACTAAATGATTTATGGTGCAGTGAGCAGGGTAATCTGATTGCAGGGCTTTCCAGAAATAAAATCAACTACATATTTTATAATTCCTGCCTTGTTAATTGCCCCAACTAAATCAGTTGCCAACAGTCAGATACTGCATCTTATTTCCAATGTGCTGCCATATCTCACCAGAGGAGTAATTTGGATCTACATACTGGGGGAGCCCTTGGAGAAATCTGCTGCATTCAGAGATCAAATTTTATTTACCTTTTGATGCTAGATACTAAAGCAACATAATAGTTTCATATGTTTTTTATACAGATGAAAATGTATGAAACGCAGGCTGGTGCAGTTCTGCTGCTGTTGGTGAGTTTGAATTTGCCTGGATGGGGTCAATACGTATCTGTCTTGGCCCTGGATGGATTTTCCTGGTGGTCAAGGCACAATTGGCTGCTTCTACTTTAATCCTCCAAAACTGTAGGAATTAACATTGGTGTGGGGCTTTCACTTGTTAACATATCATTGAGGGAGAGAAATAATCTTACTGCTGTCATTGAGAAAATACATTATCTCAGAAAAAAATGTGCTGTAGGCTGTAACTCTCACCATATGGCTCTTGCTTCATCAATTTAAGACAAATGTTTGTGAAATCACAGGCTTGTTTTCTTCTTCCAGTTTTCTGATACTGCCCAGATATATTCCAGTGCTTCCAAATATTTATATTCTGATAGCTTCCCTCATGAACTTCTCAAACACATTATAGTAGCATAAGAAACAAAGGCCATTAAGAAATAAAGGGCAGGCATGAACTGAAAGGCAAATAACATCTTAAAATATGTAGAGGTAGGCTGTAAATGTGATTGGTTCACCAGGATGCTCTTTTGAAATATGAAGATAAACTGCCCCTTTGACCTCTTATGAAGTTATGTAATTATTTGGGAAGGTTTATCTCTGTGTCATTTCACTTTTTTCTCATGTTAGTGCCACTCTCTTCATGTTAGGGAAAAAAAAAGGGGGGGGAGGGGGCGGGAAGGGGAAAAAAAATACAAGCAAGCAAGCAAGAAAAAGCCCTCTCTGGCTGGTTATCTGAATGTGGAATCCGCTGCTGAAAAGACCCTGGCCCTCCTGTTAACACAATACTTTTATCCGGTAATCACAGCCTGTGGGAGACAAAATAACAATTCATCTGGAAAACGAGATTAACTCATTTAAGTTAGGCAGTGATCACAGAGAGAAACACGTTGGTGTTATCTGTCTGAACGAAAGCATACAGATTGGAGGGCCATTCCGGTTCAGAGGGTCCATGTAGCAGGCCCAGCTTGTTGAAAGTAATTGGACCCTGTCAGAGTATGCCTTTGTGAGATATGGATATTACAATGGAATTCTATTAATCTCTGACAAATCCCCTCTCATCTGATAAAGGCTGTATACCTCTGCTCTTCATTACAACAACTCACTCCTCACTTTTTATGTGCCTACTGGTGGGCGCCGAGCCTCTGTGTTTGTGTCACAGGTAAAAAGGCTGTGTTGCCCCTTTTTTGGGGTCTTTTAATCTGTGTAGTGAAATGATTGCAGGGCTGCTGCTTATTGATTTGGTCACATTTTTATGACATTTTTGTTTAGGTTATAATCAGGGAAAAAAAAACACTTTGTTTTCTTCCTGCTGAGACCGAATTACCATGTTTTTTACAGCCTCTGTTATCTGATCTGGTTTTCAATGCATAAATTTACAGAGATACTATAACTCTTATAGATACATTTGTGTTTTTAATCTGTGCATATTCAAAGAAAGAACAGAAAATATACCAAGTAACAAATCTGGGGATGTTCTGGAGCACTTGCCAGTTTTTTCAGTGTTCGTGGAGCTGCTACGGCCCTGCTTCATGATTTAGCCACCTACATTCTTCAGTAGTAGTAGTAGTACCAGCTATAATAAGATCTGGAGGAAAACTGTGTGTAAGAAGTGGCAAATTAGTATGAGAACAAGAGGAAAGAGAGGTTACATCAGTCAGTGTTATTTCATTTATGTCACTCTATTCCTAGGTACAACTCTTGAACATTTTAATTGTAATTGTTTCTTCTTCCCGGTTTCTTTTGTTGGCATCTTAGCGTAATTTTGCCTTATTCCTTCTCAATGTCATGACACATCTGGAATAGCTGTATTCTGAACATTTATGCAATTCCAAAAGGCTTTCCCAGGGTAAGCATAAGAAGGTCATGTAGGATGAAGGTAAAACAGAATGACATTTCTTTTAGGCAGTAAAATAAATAAGTAGAGCTTTGGTCAAGAGCAACTGAAGAATTCGGGTATATTTCTGCCTTTATGGTGCAAACCATCACAAAAGAGAAAGGCAGCTCCTCTGTGGAGGTCCTTGAAGAGAACTGGGAACCTGGGAATTTCAAGGCTTTTCCTCTGTCAGATATGCTTTTGTCTGAAAGGTTTTACCTTAGTGACAGGGCACGTTCAAAAGTAAGGCCTCATTCCTGTTTGTACATGCCCATGTCTTAACTACACTGAGCAGAAGATACTTCCCTTACAGAAATGGAGCTCTTGTCCTTCCATGAGAATGGCTACACAGCCACAGTCCAGCTGTACATGGCTTGGAAAGAGCAATTTATGATAACATTGGTAGAAAATTTTTAACAATATTACCTTAAAATCAAGGGAAATGGTAACTCAAAGTTATTCCATTAGCAAGTTGAACTGCATGTTTGTCACTAATGCACGCAAGTGTATACAAGAGTGATTGGAAATATTTAAAGTGCTTTTAGCATTTAAGTCTCCTGTCATTAGAGAAATTATTTTACTCAGTGGAGAAAATATTAATTTTTTAGATATAGACACAGAGATATTTCTGGTGGATTATATTTCCTGAAATGTTACCCAGTATTGCTTTTAATAAATGTTCAAAAATTCATAAGTCATTTTTCATGCTAAAAATACCTCTCTGCTTTCACTAGAAGATAGAGTGCGGCAAAACCACACAAACTTCTGATTTCTTTTCTGAGGCAGAGTGAGAAAGATTCAAAAAATCAAATGCATCCATCCCATATCATCTTAAAATATAACCTTTGCAATATACCTAAGTCTCCTTCGTGGTACTGTACAGGTATTTAGCAAGAGAAAGAAAGAGGCAGAGTTCAGATAAGTTAGATGGAGTTCAGCATTAATAGTTGAAGTATCAGTTAGCAAGGGGTGTAATAACATTGTAGTTTCTGGCTTATAGTAATACCATCTTTCAAATTTGTACCCATTCAGTCATCCAAAAAAAAATTACTCATCTGGTAACTGAGAAAAAAATCACCAGGTTGTTTTTTGGTTTGAGTTTTTTATTATCCTCAGATTTTGTGCCAGGTGAGTAGATCTTGCACCTAAGCCACTGAATTTTCCTGATGATTTGGGGCAATACTCAATCTGAAAGACTCTGAGTCATCATATGAACTCTGAATTAAGCAACGGAGGCCTTAAAATACCTGTGAAGTTTGAGGAGTATGAGTAAAGAAATAAAATACTTGCAATAAAGCTAGTTGGGCTAAACACAAGGAAGCCAAGGATGCTACAAGATGAANGGTGTTCAAGAAAAGACTGGATGAGGCATTTAGTGCCATGGTCTAGGTGACTGGATAGGGCTGGGTGCTAGGTTGGACTGGCTGATCCTGGAGGTCTCTTCCAACCTGGTTGATTCTATGATTCTATGAAAGGTTTATCAAACTGTGGATCTATATATAGGTTACTTTATTATCAGGGCTGTATTTTGTTTTTTCAGTTCAACCTTTCTTTTCATTCCTATTTTCCCTATGACTAGCTCTTATTTACTCACAGTCAGGTCTTCGATGTGCCACCTCATCCCCTTTATCAGCTATAGTCAGTGAGCACACCACGAGACAGTTTTATTTGTGCAAGGCTCTGATACAGCAGTCGAGTCAAACATAATGCCAGAGAATCAGACAGAAACAGACAGATTACAGCTAGTTTTGTCCAAGTTGTTAAACTGCCAAGAATTTATACCAGAAATAAAAATAGGGGGCTGGCATTCCAATGACATAGTCTGCATCAATTGTCATCTCTAGCCAGTATATCACGAGAGCTGCCAGGCTTGCTAGAAAACCTGAAGATCAATACATATGTAAGGCTGGTGGAAACAGCAGATACTGCAATAGCTTGTTTTAAAATCCCCATGCACTTTGTAAGCACAGTTTGCAGCCTGCAGTCCCTTCACAGATGTCCCAGTTTGAGGCCACAAGCTACCCCAAACTGCAGGACAGAGATGACTCTTACCCTTTTCCAGGAGTAAGAATGAGGATACTGCACACTGATGGGAAGTTTGAAGAGAGATTCTGTTTACAAGAGCATACATACAAAAAACAATCAGGTAAAGTACAAAACCCACTAGGCCCAAATTGGCCGCCTAGAATCCTCCACCCTCAGCCTGAGGGCAGGCCAAAACTGCCCTTCCCGCCCTGCGCCGGGGCCTACCGGCCCTCAGTAGGCCGCATGACGCAGCTCAATTCCCTGCCAGCCAGGAGCCATCTCCCCCACGAACCATGAGGTAAGAAGGTGCTGTTCTCAGAGAGAAGTGGAAGTAAGAAGGGAGGGGAAGGGAAGGGAATCAGTCAGGCACTGCCTTTTAAGCTATGATATCAGAAGATGGAATAGAATAACAATATTATATTATTCTGGGACAAGCAGGTCTATCCCCCTGGGATGGGCCTCTGTCCCTATGCTTTTGTTAAGGGAGACCCAGGATCCCTCAAACTACCACATGGGAGTATCCAGCACGATGGTCTGGGACAGAACAGTTGTTCAAGTTTCCCCCATCATAGTATGTTTGAATTATTTTAATGGCTATAGGCAAGTTAAAAATAGAGTGGAGGAGTTGTACAAATTTTAGTTCAAAAGCTGCGTTGTTGCATTGTTGTAGCATGTTAGCAAAGGGAGCCTTTCAGTGTGGTAATGTGATTATTTGTACAGCGTAGTTCCATTGTGGTACTTTTAATCTTTCATGTAACATAGTTATGTGCTTTGTGGCAATACACATCGTTTAACAAATACAATTGGTGCTTATGAAGAAGAGAAAAATAAATGCACATATCTAAATATATTTGAAGCCGATTTTTTTAATCCCTTTTTGTTAGCAGTATGTCAATCAAATATTTATTTACAGGGAGTTTTGGTTTTGTTGTTTGGGTTTTTTTTTTTCCAGTGAAACAGTTGTTCTTGATTTTGTTCATTTTAAGCACGTTTTCACAAAAGTGTTCCTCTTCAAGCTATTCTCAATTCAATTTGAAGTGAAAGGTTTCTGAGTTTGGGTAATTTACATATAAAAGCTTTACTGTACATTTTCTAAAATGACTGTGTTCGGAAAACAACCATTTCTATTTAACAATATTGTTATTCCGCAAGCTGAGCTGCTTTCCTCTCTGTCTTCTGCTTTTGCTAATAATACTTGTTCTTGTCTTAATTTTAAATTGTTAGTGCCTGAAAATGTAGAACTTCCCCATTTTCTTTTCCGCTATACTGAAGCGACTAAAGACTTCTCATAAGATTAAAAGCATGTTTCTTTTGTCAAGGGAAGAGCAACATACGATTCTTTTGAGACCCTCCTCTTTTGTTTTAAGGGATAATAATTAATGGAAATTTTGAACTAAAAATTATTACACTCCATACTTAATTTTAACAAAAGGCTTTGTTTTTTATCTTTACCTGTAAATGCCTAACAACCACTTCCCAAGCCTCTACATGGTCATAGCTTGGTTTAAAAGGACAGTAAGACCACAAGCAATATTTACAAACAACATGGTTGTAAAGAGAGATGGCTTAGGCTAGTTCAAATCTGGCCATGGATCAAAATGAGATCCATCCATATAAAAGTACACAGAGAAGTTTAATAATATTAAAAGATGATGTTCTCCTAGAAATCTGTATTTCAGTTGTACAGGAATAAGCATATAAAGTTTCTTCAGTTGTGCTACAAACCAGTTTGTAATGATTTTTTCTTCAGTACAGTAATTAATTCCTTCTGAGGACAATCAACATTTACTTTAAAGCTGCTTCATGGATCTTTTTTAAATTTAATAGTCTGATCTTAAGAAATATTGAGTATCAAGCCTTATTTCTTACACTAAGACTACTCATTGCTGGATCTGTTTTTCTAGAGCAATAAGCAAATGCTAAATAGTGTGCTGACAAATACAAGATTTTGTACTTTGCAAAATTACTCTTCTCACCATGGCCTTTCTGCATAATCTTATTAAAAATTTGAGATGAAGGTTACCAGTGCTCAGGTAGTATTAAGGATATTCAAATGCCATTCAGACTAGGATAATCAGAAACACCACTTCCTAGCTACGTACCGCAAGTGGCAGTTGCATTAGAAGTTCTGTGGGTCATACACAGCTGCCAAAATGCTAGAAGTATAAATATTTTTGATTTTTAAAAGAGCTTTAATAGAATGTGGACATATCCTTTAGACTTTATAGAGTGATTGATTTATTTGATTTGTAGAATGAGATTGATTTTTGCCCTTGGATTTTTATTTTGATTTTTTGATAAAATATCAGATTTGTTTTCTAGATGAAACTTGTCCAGCATTGAGCATTTATACATTTGAATAAGAGTTAGATGTAGTTATCAGATGGAGTGATGAAGATTCCCTCAAACAATAAGGGGCACTTTTCTCCATTAAAATGTTCTTATATGCAGACGAGTTTTCTCATGAAGTGGAAATTGCCTTTACTTGTTTTTAATCTATTCTATTACAGAGTTAGTTATTTATTTGCCTCTAGTTTTAAGGAGTGGATTGAGGATTTGTATCAAGAGAATCATGCTGAGAAGTAGAGAAAGATGATATCTTAGTATCCTGCAACTTGTAGCATTGCCTGCAAACGCTCCAAGTATTCATAGAATCATATTCCTTCCTATCTGATGATAACCCTCTGCCCTAAAGAATAACAAACTTTCTGCTCTTTGTAATTCTATTGTCTTAGTTGCTGAAGCAGCATCTGTATACTCTATTTTTTCAGAGATACTCTAGAAGAGTAACAGAGGGCCTCATTAAGGGCATCTGTTATCTTAGTTCATATTTTATTCTGATTTTCAAGAGTGCTTCAACAGAAGAAATTGAGAAAAGAACAGACCATCTTTTTTTTTTTTTTACTGCTTTTCTGTACCAATTGCTCCCAGTGTCAGAAATATCCCATGATTATTGCTGCGCAAAGCTTTGCAATATGGTTGGTGCAACCACATTTGGCAGTGATTCACAAGTCATTCCAAATACCATTTAACAGCAAATCCTAATGTAGCCTGAAGATAAAAGCCATTGTAAACATTGTATAGGGTGAGCTTGCCTTTGTGCTGAGAAATATTTCCATAACATTTAGATGAAGATGCTATGCTTGCTTTATTTAAATAAAACTGTGTGTCTAATACTATAAAAAAGGCATACTGTGGGTGAGGAGACTGGCATGTTATGCAGGAAAGAGCAAAAGCATGGTAGGAGTAAAGGTCTAGAAGATGTTCTGCTTTTCTGAGCCTACCTGAAGTTTGCTGACATAGTGTGACTGGTTGTTGGATTACTCTGGACTTGGGAGTCTGTGGAAGATGTTTGTGTGATTTTTATTGCAATGCATATGTCCTACCAGGATATTATAAACTAAAACTGTGAATCTTATTGCAAAAACATTCTCAGAGCAAGTCAGTGCTTTGCTTTTAAGTGCTGCAGTGCTGCAAAGTGGGGTTCTCCCTTATTATCCCTGAATTGATTCTGCTATATTTGCAGAATGGCTGTTGGATCAGGTATTAATGTAAATAATACTGTAAATGTAATGATTCTGTGCACTGCAGTGCAGGTAACTGAAATAAAACCAATTGTTTGGAACTTATGTGGAGAACCAAGCTTTAACTCCATTTTTAGCCACTGGGTTTCTCTCTCGCTAGTAAAACTTCCTGTGTGCCTCTGGTTTTGAAGGAAGTGTAGGTCATGCTGCTGCTCAGAGGAGCTGTTGTGTGCATCTGTATGTGGATTCATTGGCTGTGATGTTGCAGAGTGATTTAGCCTGCATGTGGAATTGCTGAGCCTTTGATGTTGGCTTTTTCCTTCTCACTTCCTCCATAGCAGAAAATGAAACTCTTGCAACTGATTGAAGGATGGATGAAGGAAATGTAATGGAGAGAAGATGTCACAATTGTCTGGCATTATTGATAACAAGACTCTCTTTAATGAAACTCACTTGATTGGGGCGTGCAAATCCAGGAGTACTCTGTCTTATCTGGTAGTTAATGCTGTGGCTAAGATTTTACTGTCAACATAAATTAGAGATTTGAGGGGAAACTGGTAGAGTGATCTGGTGCCATTGCATTCTCAAGGATAACAGATTAAAGCTATGAACAACACAAGGGAAAATATCCACCTCCTAGGGCCAACTCGCATACCTTAGATAGAAACAGAGAGAGAAATGGCCTCCAGCAAATCTTTTATATGTTATGTAGTGCAAGTGTTCTCCTGCAGTGGTGTCTGAGATCACAAAATCACAGAATTGTCAGGGTTGGAAAGGGACACCAGGGTTGTGCATGAACACCACATCCTACACTAGGTTGTACCTAGTTGGCTTCTGTAAAAGAAGATAATTTAAAATGTACCTGTAGAAACAAAATCTGATTGATTTGGTGGAATTTTCTTTCACATTTCCTAGATACTGTTCCATCTAAGGCCATTTTTGAGTTTTCAGGAGGCATATCAAAATACCTTTTGCTTTGACTTGTCATAAACACCAGTGCCCAAGGTAGCATTGCTGAGGGCTCCTCCTTGGCACATCCTGGAAATAAAAAGCAGAAGGTTGAAAATGAAATGCCGTATAGGTCTTCCTCACTCTTGAGAACTCTTAGGAGCTGTGCAGAACATTGGTGGGGATAGTGGGAGGCAAATAGTTTGTAAGTTGAACGAATCAGAGCTTCCTTCCTAACACTATCTAAGAAGTCGTTCAATTGTACTTTTTCCCTCAGATTTGCTATCAGTGTACTGATGAATTCAACAATCACTTCACTCACTCTTTTTACCTTGTTCCCGATGGGGAATAGCAGCACTGAACTATTTTTTGAAGTGCTATATCTTTAAAGCTCCATATGTAATTGATTGTGGCTTTAATGATGATTCTAAGTATAGATTATAAAGAAATATTTAGCTGTTTTCAACCTTTTCAAGTAGCAAGTCAGTCAAATTCCCTCTTTATTAAGTAAAAATATCCCATTGGTAATCTAAAATTATTGCTGGGGGGGAGGTTTCAGAAAGTGCAAATAGTCTTATTCCTGCCTCCAGTGTTTAATTGTGTCTTTGTTTTTAATCTACAGATAAATAGCAGTTAAAAATTGCTCTATTTGAATCTGTTCCACTTCTCCATTATACTGTACTAGTGCTGCAACTGCTCTTGATGTTCCCTCCACTGTCCAAACCTAATTTTGTAAATTTTAACTAAAATGATGAGGTAATAAATCTTAGCTACCAGACACATGAACAGGCTAAATTGCCCAGTGGAGACACCGCTTATTTGAATCATGTCCAGGACATGAGAAGCCTGATCTGAAACTATCCAAGGCCGAGAAACACTAATTTTAATATATGACATCGTATCTGTACCTTTTTAATCCTGGGGGGGGTTGTTAGAAAAAGAGCTCTTCTCTAGAGTTATGGCTATGGACAAGACCATACAGGGATAGTTTCTTTTAAAATGTCACTGCTTGTGTTTTGATACCACCTCTAGCTTTGAATCCTCATTCACTGGTTCTAAAGGGCTGCTGATCCTTTATCACCACTAATGTGGCTGTCTGAGAATGCCCACTGTGCCTCTGCTGCCTGCTGCTGCCAGCCAGCATATCTTGTTTCTGTCAAAATGTATTCACTGTGAGCTGCAAACTGTAGAAGAAACTTGCAGGAGGGCTTCCAAATATGGAAACAAATAAATAAATACATTCTTTTTTTAGAATCATAGAATGGTTTGGTTTGTAAAGGATCTAAAGTTCCAGCCCTCCTGCCATGACCAGGAACACCGCATCCAACCTGCCCTTGAGCGTTTCCTGGGATGGAGCACCTACAGCCTCTCTGAACAGCCTGTTCCAGTGCTTCCCCACTCTCACAGTGAGGAACTTCTGCTTTACATTTGATCTAAATCTGCCCTCTTTCAGTTTAAAGCCGTCAGCCTTGTCCTATCACTACATGCCCTTGTGAAAAGTCCCTCTCCAGCTTTCCTGTATTCCCCTTGAGATGCTGAAAGGCTGCTATAAGATCTCTCCTGAGCCTTTTTCTTCAAACTGAGCTACCCAAACTCTGTCAGCTTCTCTTTGTAAGGGAACTGCCCCAGGCCTCTGATCATCCTCATGGTTCTTTAGACTCACTCCATCAGGTCCATGACATTCTTTGCTGGGGGCCAAAAAGCTGACTGCAGTACTCTTGAGAGGCTCACAAGAGTAGCAGAGGAGAATCACCTCCCTCAACCTGCAGGCACGTGCAGATCTCTAATGCTTCTCATTTACTCCCTTGCTTTGCTTTAAAACCAAGATATCTTCATCTTTATTTACCTGATGTTTAATGCAATTGACTTGCTTGTCACAGACCTAATATGAACTAATAAAACTAATAAAATGCCTAAAGTCCTCATCTATTTTCAGCACCTCTTCTGCAATAGCAATAGCTCATCTGCAGAAGAGCAGTGTGTATATTCAATGTGTTTAAAAAATGATTAATCATGATTATAGACAAATTAATTATGGATATTCAAAGACTGGAAGAAGAACTGAGCACAGTCTTAAGGAATCTAGTCACACAAATGGTGAAAAAGGGCAGGAGAGAGAGGGTTGTGCAGAAAGCACATAGGAAAATATGTTCACTGCAGTAGTGCTACCTCACTTTCTAAGTAACTGTGAGATGTCTTCATGAAAGCCCTATTAGGACCTGGTTGTTCTCCACACCAATTTTGCTTTGAACACAAGTCCTATGAGGAACAGCTGAGGGAGCTGGGGTTGTTCTGCCTGGAGAAGAGAAGCCTGAGGGGAGACCTCATTGCTCTCTACAACTGGCTGAAATGATGTCATAGTGAGCCAGCCTCTTCTCCCAGGTACAAGTGATAGGAAAAGAGAAAATGGACTAAAGTTGCACCAGGGGAGGTTTAGATTGCTATTAGGAAAAAATCTCTTCACTGAAAGAGCCATCAGCCCCTGGAACAGGCTGCTCAGTAAAGTGGAGGAGTCGCCATTTAAACAATGTGTAGATGAGTACATTAGATACATGGTTTCACAGTTGTGTGCAGGGAGATCTTAGGTTATGGTTGGACTCGATCTTAAGGTCTTTTCCAACCGGGGAAACTTAACAATTCTATGATTCCTTTGGGATGGACGTAGACTAAATTTTTGTGTAGTTTTTCTAGACACTCTTTAGAAACTCTTTATAGTAAGAATTTGATAAATTGCCTGTAGAAAGTTGTTTAAATTTTTGTCTGCATATACATATATCTCTTTTATATGCAAAGAGACATTTTAAAAAAGTTTTCACTTGTCCTTGAAGAAATGAATTGTAAAAAAAGTTCTGATAAAGCAGTTAGCAGAGAGATCAGCAGGAATGCAGAGTGCTGTCCCCCAAATCATACAATTATAGCATTGACTAGAACCAGAAATACTTGAGCTAGAAGCTCTGTGCATGCTGCCGATTATTCTTGCAAGGTACTAACCAAGCAGGCTTGGCCTTTTTCAAGGGCACCTTTGGTTGCGCTTAGTGGAACAACAGACTTAAAGTATAGGAGGTGAAACCACTGTTAACACCTGTAGTAAATTTTAATTCAGCTATCCAAATAAACACTGGAGCTTGTACATTTTAATGCTTATGCTTTGGCCATCTTTAAATTTTGTCAGTTGTATCGTTTAAAAATATAGTTGACATGAGACATACTTTCTACTGCAAACAGATAGGGGAGAAAATTAGGAAAACACCATTTTGGTTGTTTTGGGTGGGGTTTTTCTTCCCCCTGTTTCTAAAGAAGCAGAATCGAGGATATTCAGCATTTAAATGCTTCCTAGTGATTTTTTTTTTTTTTTTGTTAGCCTTCCTCTTACCAAGAAAGAGTTAAGAGTGCTCTTGCATGCCCTCTTTTGAAACCAAATTAAGGCTGACAATATATGAAGATTCTGTGGATAAGAGTTAACTATTTGTGTTGGATCCATGTGTGGAAAAGAAAATTAAAAAGATAACTCTTGATTCTTGGGCCTGGGAGATGGTATTATTTGTTGTTGTTGTTGTTGCTGTTTAGTGTACTGATTATAAATGCAAGTAATTGAGAGATTAATGGGAATGGACTCAAGTTTCCTCAATGGCTGATTTGAAATCCAATGTGCACGTGAGTTAAATGCCTGGTCCTCCTTAGGTAGATGTTTCAAGGGGAAGTTATTTATGTTGTCCTCTTGTAGTTCCTTTGATAGGAGTTCTGAAATTCATTTCAAGTTGTGGGAGAGATTTCTAATTGATTCAGTCTAAATATATTTGGGCTTAGTTGATCTCCCTACAGTGAGACCTGCAAAGTAAAATGGTGTGGGTGATCAGTATGAGTTCTGGCCAAGTCATGTCCAGGAGCATAAGGGTGGACAAGAAATGAGGAATATCAAGGCTTTAAACATCTAGGGTAGAGTGTCCCTACCTGTGGCAGGGGAGTTGGAACTAGATGATCCTTGTGGTCCCTTCCAACCCTGACTGATTCTATGATGTGCTGGGGAGCAAGCTGTGCTCTTGCTGGCTTAACTTATAGCAGAATTTCAGTATAGGTAATTGAGGTTACTTGACTTTGCCTTCTCTAGCTTGTGCCACAAGTATTTCAGGAGAGAAATGGCTAAAATACTGTTTAGGAGAAATGGCTAAAATACTGTTCAAACAGAGCGCTTTGGAACAGCGAGACTTCTCCATATCTGAGAGGGAAACAGGAATGAAAAAGGTTAAGAAACCCACATTGTTGAGAAAGCATCAGAGTTTAGAACCTAATTATACTCCAATTGACTCCAATAACAAAAATTCCTATTGATTTTAAAAGGAGTGTGATTTGGCAACATTTCATCTCCTCAATCTCTACTAGCTGCTGCATAATAGTCTCTTTTAAACCTATTCATTTGTTTCAACCTTTATTGGAGTATGGAGTGCTTACAGCTGGCAGAAATGGGGGAGGAGAGAAGCTGTTTTTATTTATAACAGTTCAAATGGAAGAGTAAAGCAGACTATCACAAATACATTCAGAACTGCAGAAAAAACCCACTATTATTAAGGAATTAGACCAGTTTTTTGCCTTCCTATTCTAATCAGGTCTTTTTGTAGCTTTGACATTTCTAGGTTTTTCTCTATAGTATTTGGGTTGGTTTTGTTGTTTGATTTGTGTGGTTGTTTTGGTTGGTTTTTATGTACAGCAAGACTTGAAAACTTAGGAAGTCTACACAAGTCTTGTTCACCATTTTGTGTGTTGAAGCTGAGTTTCACAACAGTGTTATTGTTTGCTTAGGTTTTGCTTGTATTTAGCATGTAGCTTTTAAAAGCCCTTCATGGCTGGAGAGTTTTTATTGTAAACGTAAAACATTAATTTAAACATTACAAATTTTACAGCTGCTTTTTAGTACATAAATTTTCACAGACACTCGAAGACAGTCATTTTTGTTTTAATATTTGCATTTTCCTAACTGCTCCAAAGCTGCATAGAGAGAGGAGAAAACAAGAATACTGATAAAATACTTCGTGTTTAGATTTTCAAGCTGTAAAAGCAACATTCTTAACACAGAGGAGAATTCCTACTAAGGGATTAGTATTAGTGCTGCCAAAAAAAGCAGTTGTTCCCACAGTTGGGATTTTGGGGGTGGGGATAGTGGGAGAGGTGTTTTGAGTTTTGCTTCTTTTTTTTTAAATCCCTTAAACAGTTTTTCATCAAACCAAACCAACAAAAAGAATGAAAAAAAAGGAAGAGAAAGAAGTCAATCTGCTTATGGACTACAGCAGCATAATCATTACTCTTCATATGATATGTCCTTCACAACAGGAACTTTAAAAAAAATCTCTTTCCAAAGCCCAAAACAATAATAAGAAATAAATAAATTAAAATTGTATAGTAGAGTTAATGTTTGGTCTTTTGTGGCAGTGAAGGAAACAGCTGTGTCAGACTCAAAAGCTGTGGCTGTTAGGTTGCCCTGCTCGGACAGGAGGTGGTTGGGTTATAAAAGGAGTTTGCTTAATTCTCAGCCATGTGTGTTAGAGGAGCTTCATTGACTTGAATGGATCTGCAAGAAATTTTAACAGAAAATCACTTGTATGCAGTGAGGAGCTTTTTACTTTTTTTTCTATAGAAATACCTGATGGAATGTAAATTTGGCACAAACCTGCAGAGGGAGAGCTGCATTCAAGTGGCATTTCACATTGTTGCACTTCTGTAGCAAGTGGTGGAAGAACAAACCCGGGAGGTGGTGTCACTAGGTGCGGCAGTGTTTCCAAAATTAGAGAAGGTCAGTAGGTTTTGTATTGTATCAATGCCATCATGTTCTTATACAGAGAAGTAGCTACAGGTGCTTATTAAATTACAAGTACTGGTCTCTGGTTGGAATAAATGCTGGGGTGCAAACACTTATATGGAGGCTGCATTGTTAGAAGCAGAGTTGATAAATAGATACACAGCTTTATCCTACCTGGTGCCCAAGCTAGAATTAGAAAACTAGCCATCTAGCAAAACTAGAAAGCAGATGTGATTTGTTTCCAAAAACAGTTGAGCTGGAGACACAAAGTGGTCGAACTCTGATGGTTAGGAGATGTGTTAACTAAGAGAGTGCTGTGTAAATCCAATGGCGGTTCACTCTTGCTTGGAGGAAGTGTACTCAGACAAACACTTGTCCCGTCACCTTAAAGAATAAATTTGCTGCAGTGGATTAGTGGGGAGTATTTGATGTGGCTTTTTTTCTGATATTTGCCACACTACTGGGTTTTTCTTGGATGGAATAATTTCCTGTGGCTGTACTACCCCTACAAGCCTGCTAGCTAACTCTGTTTCCTCAGCAATCAGTCAGCTTGAAATAAAAAAATCTAAACATACGTATACTGAAGATGAGTACTATATATATGTATATATATATGCTTAAGATCCATTTGAATTTCATTTAATGGTGGTATTAAATCTCCATGCAAATAACTTTTTGTGACACAGCAAATAAGTACAATAGGGAAGCATCTTCAGTATACCACAGCGTTAACCGAAAGGTTCATCTTTATATATAACAGCAGATTGCTGAATGAGGTGCTGAACAAATGTGCTCTGTTTTTCTGCATCTCTCTGAATTGGTCTTTAAAGGTCTGGAGCAAACCCAAAATCAACAGATTAAGACGACAACAGCATTGCTTACTTGTTTCAACTTCAAAGACAGGAAAAATGTATTTTGAAGTTTCCAAGGGTTGTTGAAATGTGTGTTCCTTTGACATTGTTTTTATTTAGTATGTACTGGAGTTAGAGAATTTAATAAGATGATCCAGCACTGTTTGGCAAAAAAAGTAGGAAGAGTTAGCTTTGTTTCAAAGGAGCGAAATGGCTGGCAAAGAAGTTTAATGTGTATTCACCAGTGCTTTTCTGTAAATAGTACTAACTCAAAAGGCTAAGGAGTATGCAAACATATGTACAAAAAAATGTGTGGGTTTAAGAATAACCTGAGAAAATGTGGTGCTAATGCTGTATTGGATCAGGTGGAGGGGGGCTGTTGAGTTTCCTTTAGCTAGTAAATGACACATGTAATAGTACACTGAGCAGATTTTAAGAGTCTGTCTCTCTTTTTTAGAAATTCAAAGACAATCATCCAATTACCCACATTTGAGCCAAAATGCAGTCAAACAGTCATCTGTCAGGTCAAGTACACCCTGATGACTGTTTTCTGATACTTTTTTTTCAATACTGTAGGAAAGCCATGGAAATTAATTCCTCTTTCCATATTTTGCCTGAGTGTCATTTAAGGAGCATGTGCACCAGTTATTAATTTCTTTACTTGTCTTTCAAGCTTGAGTAACTAACTCCAGTATCTGGAAACAGCTACACAGGAAGTGTTATTCATTAGGACGGGTGGCTTGGGCATGGAATAATCACCATTGCAGATTTATTCCATGGAGGGATGAACAGAACTGCACAGTGTGGCCAGGTTCCCAGCAGCAACACAGGTCAGTGAGGTGGCATGTGTCTTGTAGAACTACTGATGCAAACCCACTTGGTAACGTTGCTGTCTGCAAAACGGCTTAGGTTCTGGCCAGATCTCTTGCAGTATCTCTTACACTGGAAGTAGTGGATGACATTTCACAAGTGAAAAATCTTGAGAGAAACAGAATTTCTCCTGTCTGAAGTGGTTCTGGAGTTAATAGCCAGGATGAGTATTTAATGAAACACATTAAAATAATATGAATAAACTATCCAAAGACCCACAGAAGAAAAAGTGAAACCAAGAAGAAAAAAAAGTCAAAGTGGAAATCTTCCAACTTTAAAAGAATTTCTTTCAAGTGCTGTTTTGTGGGACACAGATGGATACGTACATACAAAACTCATACATGTAAACGCAGATGCCAGCCTAGTAGAAAATCTTTCCAATGAGGGGAGGTGATACAGAGAGAGGAAAGTGCAATGGGGGAAAATCCTGCAAATAGCTTCTTTACACTCAAAAAGACATCGAGGCTAAAAGTACACTTGTACCAAAGTTGTAGGAAACTTTTATTGTCTTTCCTATAAAATTTATTTTCATACATATATGTATCTGTGCATATGTCCATGCATATATGCTGCCTATATACATAAATACATATATAATACATGTGTATATTAACTGTTTCATTTATTTTAAGTAAGGACGGATGCATTAAGATAGTGTGTAAGTGGTTACAGATAGATAATGTCACTGCTTCACAGCACACAGAAAGTGTGCTGCTACAGAGCATTTGAACCAGAAGCTTCACTATTAATTGTGTACCAAAACCACACCATAAATCCCTGTACACAGTGGAAATTGCATGTCAGTCATCATCGGACAACAAAAATTTCTCAAGTCTAAGAAAGATGGAACAGCTAGTTTTGTCTGACCAGTTTCTGTAGCTGTATTCAAGAAGTGATAACCTCTGATATTATAGGCAACAAAAATATCAGTGTGATAATGTTATGGAAAAGTCAGGAAAGTCTATAAATTCCATGGCTCTTTACTGAGGAGTGTGTTTGGCACACTACAAAGATCAGGGGATATTCATCCAGTAAAGGTTTATCCCACCATGAACATCTCAGATAAGAGGAATAGTGTTAAATCCTTTCCAAAGAAGGAAATTGAAATTGTTGCTTTAACAAAAAGATTTTAATATAATCTGCTTGAACATTATTTTTGGAGGGGAAAAAAACTCACTGCATTTCTCTTTTCTTTTTCTTTTTCTTTTTTTTTTTTTTTTGAGTCTTCTTACTTTCATTTGCTTGTAGCATACAGGCTGTGTGGGTGGGTTTAGAATTTCTAATAGTTTGCAGGTGGTTCTCACTGTTTTTCTTTCCCTCACTCTCTTTTTAGTTGTTTAAAGGAAATTACAGTGGTACACATTAGAGTTAAAGCTTGCAAATGTAACAGAATGGTTTATCCTGGCAAAGGAGGAAGGAAAGGCAAGGAAAGAGAAACAAAGGCAAAAGACAAAGGTTGAATATATGTTCTATTAATTAAGGATAGCAAATAATTTATATCTGAATTCAGTTATGTGATTCTAGTGAGACTCATATTGAAAACTTACAGATGGGAAAATATTTTCTTAGGTAAGACTAAAATTTTTGTTCCAAGGTAAATCTCATTTTGACCTTAGTTTTGTGTGAAAATCTATTTTCTCAATCACATTTGCTTTAGAGAAATATGTCCAGACAGATTTGCCTATGTTTATGCCTGTAATCCTGTCTGGTTTTGATGTGTGAGATTTTTTTAATATATAGCTTTTAAAATAAAAAAAAAAAAAAATGTATATCCAAAATTCATTCAGCTGATACAGATTCTAGTTTTTCTGCCAAATATTTGCTTCTGTTAACTCTGGACTTTGTGTACTGTAGTGATTATCTGATAGGAGTCACTCTTGTGTATCTGTAAGTCTGTCAGTGTCTGTATTCTTTCCGTCTTAGAAATATCCTTGAATCTGAATTTAATTCCAGGCCTCCAGAAATATTAAGACAGGGCCACTTCTGAGATTGTGAGTTTCAGTTAACTCTGGCTTGGGGACCAAAATTACTTAACAGCAATCTTCCACCAGTTCTGTGCTGCAGTGTTACTACTTAGAGACTTCGTTTTTCACTTACTTTCAGCAGGTGACTTTTTCATCTACTTATCTGTGCACACTCATGTATGAGTGGTTTGTATTTTGGAATAAGACCCTCTACTAAAGTGGGTACTTGAGTCAAGTTCTCTGAACCTTTCCTGCACTTTGTCTATCATTTCTTTTTCTTTTCTCCACTGGCTTTCTGAGCACAAGAACACAGCTAGGTGCACTGCATTTGACTACTGACTTCCATTGTGCAAACTTGGCTACCAATGAGTTCCCTTTGTGTTTCTCCTTGATTTAACAGGAAGGTTCACTTAAGAGCAGGGCAAAGTATTTTTCCCACTCTGCAACTCGATGACTCAAATACATCCATGTTTCATGTTTTATCATATTACATAAATAATCTTATCTATCCCTGCAGTATTTCTCTTAGCTACATCATTGCTAAATTTTGTAACAATATGCCCTTTGCAGTAAAATGTCACCAAAAAG
Source organism: Tricholaema leucomelas (assembly GCA_013400475.1). Classification (NCBI taxonomy): domain Eukaryota; kingdom Metazoa; phylum Chordata; class Aves; order Piciformes; family Lybiidae; genus Tricholaema lacrymosa; species Tricholaema leucomelas. The sequence continues at coordinate 2,440,054 of WAAF01016144.1, read as the reverse complement.
TTATATACTGCAATAATTTTCATCTGTTTCATAAAGACAGACAATTTTTAAGATTCATGTTCATTTCATCATTGAAATCCGAGTCTTCCTACATTAATTTATTATGAAACCTCACGCTCCCTTCTACACTGATCACTAATTTTCTGTCTTCTTGATATGTGTTAAAATAAACTATAGATATAAAGGGCACGTTATATGCCTGACACTGTTGAGTTAAATAGAACATACTTCTGTAACTCATCCCTGTAGTCTGCCCTGGTCTTTGTTTCACTGGGAAAATCCTCAAAACTCAGCTGAAAATGGTGGGCTGCACTTACCACACAGATGATTCGAAGTGTTTCTTGCTTTCTGTCTGCAGATAACCTTTACAACAGGAATTCCAAAGGCTGTCCTGCAGCCTGCACACTTTTTATTGCAGGCTGCAAAAGGATTTCTAAAGCTGAGTACAAAAATCTTGCCCTGACGCTGAATATTAGCATGTGGCCTCCAAATCAAAATCAATGTTGAAAAGGAAAGGATGGTGGAGGTTAAGAACATAACATGAAAACTGATACAAAGGATGTGAACTGAGATGTACCTCGTTTATTATCCTACCTGACAACAGTGAGTACCAGCTGCATTTACAAACAGGGAAGGTCCATCAGAGACTCAGAGGGAGATAATCTGTCCTAGAGCGCTGGCTTGCATCTCTAATATAGTTGGGGAGTGCTTTAAGTTGTGAGGCAAGGTGTTCGGTGTATTTCCAATTGTTTTTGTTAACGGTGACCAAGCTATTGAGGCTGACTGCCTCAAGTACAGTTTTACTGGAAAATGTCACCTTCGTGAACTTTCCAAGTACTGGGTGATGTTTTCTGCTCTGAGGCAGTTTAGAGGTGCTAGCCCTGACAGAGTTGGAACAGAAGGGATTACAATTGAATATTGCCCCGTGCAAAGAGCAGTGGGGAAGAAGGTAAAGCTTCAGAGGTCCCCTGGTAAATTAATTTTTCCTAATTACATTTCATGGCAGGAAACACAGATATTAGAAGTGCCTGTTGAAATAATATACTATTTAAATTCAATTAATCCATGGCTCAGGCGACAACTGTTTGATACATGTGTCTGGAAGGAAAGCTGTGCTTTGAAAGAAAAAAGAATGAGGGACAATCATCTACCCTTTGGTAGCAGACTGGAGAGGAGTTAAGTCAGTAGATATAAAATTACCAAAACTGCAAAACTAAACTAACACAAAATGTACTTGTTTATATATATGTATATATACCTTAGTCATGTGTGAGTGAGAAGAATCTGGGTAAAATTCAGTGATCTGTGTTCTATGGCTTAAATGTAGAAAATTGAATGTTCCCTCTCAGTCTCATTGTCTGGTTAGAAGGCATTTTACTTCCCAGGAGCCAATGTAAGTGTCTCACAGCACAGGTTTTGTGCAGAATTTTTCTAAAGTCACATTTCAACCTGCAAATGATTTTGGAACCTGAGTTCTGCATACAGCTCAGTTTACAGCACCTGTTGTTTTTTAAAAGAGGTTAAGTAATGAATGAAGAAAAGGAAACCAGAGTTCTTTGTGACCTCTAAGTGACCTCACTGATGTAAATAACTTGCTTGGGATTTACATCATTACAGATGAGAACCATGGGGGATGGGGAAGGAGCTTTCTGACTTGTTCTTGGACAGCGGTGAAGAGAGGTTGGAGGGGAATTGCGCTGATGAAAAAATATGCATGGAAGAGTTTAAGTGATAGGTAAATGTGGATTATTGTTCTGATAGGAATGGTAAATGTATTTACCTGTTTTCAGAACTGAGAACATTTTTCTAAAGCTTAAGCATGTGGGTTTAAAGAAAAAGGATCTCGAGAGCACTGAAGGATGGTGATTAATGACCTAATTAAAGAGACATAGTTGGTGTACTTAAACATTGCCTCCCTGCCCTCATGCAATAGAGGAGATGCTCTGAAATGATGCTAGCACGCTTCCTGTTTGTTAGCAAGACACAGTGAAACAAATTGGCACCGTCTGACAAGGGCAAACCAGTTTGTAAAAGTACTTTGCAGCATCCAGATCTCCTCGTGGAAGCACCTGTTACACAGTCCACATGAAAGGGGTGGGACAGACTTGGGAATGGAGAAAAAGAATTCTCTGAAACGATTGGAAGAAGTGCTCCTTGAAAAGGCAGTGTTGCATTATTGATATTTACTTGGCTTTGTACAACAGCTGCCTTCTGTCTCCTTGGCTGCATTTGTTCATTGTTAGTAGAAGCCCCATAGACACCATAAAGAAAATGGGGCAGGAAAAAGTCTGTGTATTTATGTGGTCTTCATTTTATCCCAGAAGCTGAATCTCCTTACAGAATCCCATCTTGAAATATATCTATCTTCATATTGTACAGGTTTAAATATGTAAACAGGGAAGCCTCTTTGACCCATATCAACTAGGAATTATATTTCAAAGGCATTTAAGTAATATCTCAAACTGCCATTCATCTGCCCTCATTAATGAATGAGCAGCCCAGAAATGATTTTAACTTCTGAGCATTTGAATAAATTTCTAAGCAGTTAAGATTACCTCCCATGTTGAGCACAGTGGCTTATTTTCTATGTGGTAATAAATGAAGGTGATTTAATCATAATCAGTAAATGACCTGCAAAATTTCATTTTGGAGGGAAGCCTTTTTTAACCTATTGAAATGTAAAAGTACATTTAAAGTAGGTAAACCCTTTCCTTCACAATTCAGGCTGCCTGAATGGCCTGAAGTCTGGATTCCATGAATATCAGTTTAGAGATCTATTGACATCTGAGTTCTAAAACTACTTAAAAATATGGGAATTTTTATGTAAACACTAAAAAAGCCTTAGAAGTAGAGGTGTACACACACTTACTACTTAATCTGATGATCCCTGTGCCTATACCCGGGGGGCACACTTCAGGGAACAGAAATCAAGGTAAACCTCTGATTTGTTCTGCTACATGAACACGGTTGTTACAGCCTTACAGTTGCTTATGCTGAATAAAACTAGATGAAAGAGTGTGAGGAAAGAGTACGTGCAGCATGGCACTTACACAGATACCTGTTCTCAGAAGCGGATACTCATACCTGTCCATTTAATCTGGAATTTCTTGCTGTGACAAAATGCTGAGAAAAGACCTCAGAGATACTGTAACCTGCTGCCAACTGGCAGACTGGCAATTGGCTGTCAAGTTCTGCCCCAGTTGGAGTGGTGAAGAGCCATTTCTTCTTTGCCCTGGTGCAATACTGTCTGTACACAGCCCTTAGTGCAGCAGGACACAGACTTCCTGACTGCAAGCATTTGGTTTTCTTATTTTAGTGAGTTTTATGGCTCACAAGGGAGAGATTAAACTGGCCAGTGTTCTCCAAATATTTGCTAGTATGTTTGTTAATATATTTGATCTTTATTTTTTATCATTTCTGAGAGGGCAGCTCTGTTTCTTCTCATCCAAAAAGACCTTGAAGCTGTGTGTGGCAAATAGATTCAAGTAAAGATGGACAGGTATATGCTGGTGTCTGAACTGCAAAATGGTACCCATAAGATTTCAGAGACATTACATTAGCTGGTTTTGGGTTTTGGCACTCTACTACTCTCCCTCAGCCCAGCCCACTATGTGTAGTTGCTTTAATAAAACATGATTGCAGCTTTTCAGCCTGTTGACTAACATGAAGTGTCTTAGCTTAACAGCTGGTGCATCCTCCGTCTGAAAAATACATCAGGCAGGGGGAATTGACTCAGAGTTTAATCGGTCTTTTGCATCTCTAAGTTCTGTTCTCTGGTGATCTCATTTTACACTGGTTTATTTGGGTGGAGCCTTTCTGTGTAGTTCATTAATTTAATCATCTTAACCAATTGGATAGCTTATGAATTCTAAATCAGAAATTCCTAGGCAGACAGGCTTTTTGCTACCCTTATCAATAACAGGATATTTAAGCTTTTGTGGCACTCACACAATGTGCAGAGTTTTTCATTCGCCTCTGTCTTCTGTTAGCACTCCATATGGTAACATTTAAGCGCGTTTCTCAGGCAAAGACTGTTGTTGCTCACCAGACTGGTCCCTTCAGGTGCTGGTCTCCATCTGTGGATTAATTCACTTCCATCATTCTTACCACTGATACTGGAAACAGCTGTTGCCTTTTCCTTAGTGGTACTCAGGTCAAGAGATGACCTTAATGAATGAGCGAGCAAGAGTGTCTATCTACCAGCCTGTCTATCTGCCTTCATTTTGCTACAGTGCCCTAGTCTGAACTGACCAATTCTTCTACAAATCTCTGTGTGCTGATAGAGAGGAGGGTTGTTTTTTTCATTGTAATAGTTGTGGTACAAATAATAAATGAACACCACCAGTGGAAAGTTGTTTATATTTGTGAATGTGAGCAACTGCAGTTGTGGTTACATTTATGTCCAAACTCTCCTCTTAAGTCACGGTCTTTTGGTTTTGGGTTGTTGTGGTGGTGGTGTTGCCTTGGTTGTTTTTATTGTTGTTTTACTTTTGCCATGAACAGACATTATGCAAGTGTGACTTAAGTTACTTTTTAGCTAGAAAAATGTTCAAAACAATCCTGACCGTGCACATGACTCTTCACTTTACAATAGCTTAAAAATATTGGAGGATGGAATATATTATTTCGTTGCTGCCCTACAAATTCAAAGGTCAAATACTGAATTTATCGCTCAGTTCTTACTTGGGGAAAAACTGCTGTGAAATGGAAAATCTGACTGTTTAAGGATCTGATCATTCTTGTGTTTTATGACAGAAGAGATCCCTTCATAACCTGCTCTCCTTGCCACAAGGAAGCTGTGCTCTTGATTTTTTGACAAATACTGTAATATTCAACTGGATGCCTGGATCTGGACATAGTTTCTCTCTGGGAAATGTTTGAGTGTTCTTGCTCAGTAAAGCTATCTGAAGCCGTCTGAAATCCCTGCTTCAATATTTGTAGAGACAGGCTATGGTGTTCTTAATAAATGTATGGGGATTTTGCTTGTTTATGTTTTCAGTGCAGTTGAGCGAAAACATCCCTTGGCTTCACTACTTAACGAGGAATGTTCACCATCCTGTCAGTCATTTTGCTTAGCTTCTATTTCATCTGGAGTAATTGTTCTAAAACTGGGTGGACTGTGCTGAGTTATCCTAGAGCACTGAAGCACAATGGAGGAAATGCAGAATTCAGGTGGATTAGGATCCAGACTGAATGTTGAAGTTGCATGAATTCAGCTTGGGAATAAGATGGAATCTTATAATGGGAGGAGTATTAAGATTATTGCTACATGTTACACTTCCCATTATTTGAGCCGTTAAGATTCACATTTCTGTATGAAATGAAATAAAAGCAGTCTGCATTATTTTTTATATGTATAAATATATACTACCAGAAATTTAGTGTGCTTGGGTAAAAAATTAGTGTGGGGGACCTGCAACATGCATCAATCATTAATAAGCCTTTTGTCACCTTGGCTTTTAAAAACTTAAGTAATATACATTTAATAGAATATAGGTTTCTCTTTCCTCTTTTTCATTGTTGCTGTGTTTTCATATTGTTATTTATTTCTTCATCTCTGGGTAGTCCAGATAAACAGCACACATCACTGACTACAGGAGTGTTTTTAAACAGGCTAATTGAAATTTATATGCATTGAGAAGCAGATTGTGATCAAGAAAAAGTGTAATCCTAGTTCTTTGTTGATCCATGAACAGCATTGGTTTTTACTTTAAAAGGGGGACTGAGCTTGCCTACCTAAGCTTTAGGGCAGATAGTTGACAGAGAAGGATGTAAAAATAGAGCAAGAGAACTGCTGCTTTTAGTGGAACTGGAAAAAAAATCAGCAGATAAATTATGATTAAGATGCAACATTGTGTTGTGTACTGATTCTGTAAGAGTTATAAGACAAATCATGTGATTTTTCTCATATTAATATGATCACTCACTAGATTATATGTGCAATTAAAATGCATTTTTAAGGGAGATACCAGTTTTGCAGCTCTGCACTGGTTCTAGCACTATAAGTTTAAATGTATAGAGATTTAGAGATATATGTTTAAATTTCTGTACCTCTTAGGGGTAAATAAATATATTAAAATAAGCTATGGGTTGTATAGTACAGTATAACAATGATAAATGATGTTGTGTGTAATTTTTCTACTATTAACATAAAGTAATATAAACTGAAGGACACTAGTCTATTGAGAGAGTTAGTAGCTAATGTTCCATATCAGATGTGGACAATGTCAGGACTGAATACAGATTAGGCAGTGTCCTTTTCTCCCCAGGGGAATTAAACTTTGAGACACCACTGGCTGCCAATGGTTTTACTGCATTTTGTTGGTGCCTGTGGTGCCTTTCTTGGTCTATTAATTCAGAAGCAGTAAATGACAATGTGAGCAAAAAAGCTTTTCCAGTGGGATGCATTTCATTTATGTATTCTTGTATCTGCAATACCTTTTCAATCCATTTTGTCACAATATCTGCTTTTCAAAAAAAAAAAAAAAAAAAGTAGATGATCCGTATTTCTGCATGAAGCTTTTGGGGATATTGATATTTTTTTCTTTTCCTCTCTCTTCTCTTTTCTGTTTCTCTCCCTTCTCTTTTTCTGTTTTTCTCTTTCTTCTCTTTCCTCTCTCTCTTCCCTTCTCTTTCCCCTCTCTCCCTCCCTCTCTCTCTCTCCCTCCCTCTCTCTC